>APFE030477868.1:107439-167001 GCA_000404065.3 Pinus taeda
GATAGATATAACGAATTCTATGTGTCCTGTTCCGGGGGGTCAACGTGTCCAAATCCGACACCACGAATCCCCGTGTCAGGTGACTTAGCTTGTAACATTTTCTGGCACTGTTAAGCTTGATCACTTTTTGTCTCGTGGTTGAGGTAATCTATTTTTCAAGTATTTCATTACTCATAATTGAAAATTATTGTAATTAAATACTCAAGTGATTAAGTGATCTCACCTTAAGAGCACTCATTCATCTCTTACATTTGCATACTAGGATCAGTATCTTGCATTAATTAATTTACTTCCAAGCTTAAGCTTGGCCGATAGAGAGATAGGCCCACCTTTCTTATCTAGCTTGAGGAGTACTCTTTAGTGGTTAACACAGGGACCTTGCAGTCGTCAGAGCCACAATCTCTGCAGTGCCAGAGGCATCAGGTGGTTAGAACCCTAAGGGAGATATTGTTAACCAAGCCTCAACTTGTTTCCCCCCAGTTTCTCTCTCACAACCTATTCTATAGACTAACTTCAAAACAGTTTAGGGAAAGGAAACACTTAGAATAGGTATATAATCTAAAATTAACAAAGATCTTGCATCTCACCTAAATTGTAGGAATTGCATTTGATATAGGATAGTGAACCATCCTCAAGCAACAACTATTCATTCGGTGACTTGGTAAACAATCTAAAGCAAGTAATTGACTCCATTTAAAGCACTGGTATTTCACGATAATGTGATCTAATCCCTAACTTGTTAATTCCAATGTGGAAAAAGTCGAAGTCGGGATTAATTCGGCAAGGGTCCAAAAGTTGAAAAACTCGTCAAAGTCGGGAGTTTTTTGAAAAAGTCGGCAAAATTAAAAGAACACAAATTATTCATTTTTTTTGTTTCTTTTAACATCTAGAGTATCCACAACATCAAATAAATTCATTTCCACATAAACATGTAAAGTAAGCTAATATATAATATGTATATGAAGTCTAGTGCTACATCACATATCAAAATAGTGAATCAACTCCTGAATTTTGAGTCCGATCTAAGTCTCAACTCTCAACAGTCAAAATATCAACGAAAAATATAATAAATGTATATCATGAGTCATCTAAAAGTCATCAAGTAATCGGTCATTGAGATCCTCTTCCCCTTTTAATTTTTATTTCCGCTAATTGTATTAAGAAATAAGTCATGCATTTATTCAGTAGATTGTAATCTGCTTGGGTAATAAGGTGTCAGGTGGTAGGTCCAATGAAAATTAACAGTGAGTATCACAGTAGATGTGAAAATTAACGCTTGGTGACTCCAAGCTGCTTATTTTCTAAGAAAACAGTAGATGTCAAATTACTAACCTAGCCTTGGCATCTATTATTCAAAAACTCTTGGAGGTAAAATCCACTTCTGATACATAACCTTTCCCCACATTTACAAGGAGTTCACCACTAAAGAAGATTCCCTTTCAAAACGTGCTCTCATTGCAGAAAGGATCTTTGTTGTCACAAGATTTCACAAGTACTTTGTTCCTGTTTGAAAAATGGGTTCTTTTTTGAGGCACTGGTTTTGCTTTTTTTGGACAGGTTGTTGTTATTTGATCTTCATGGCCTCCTCTTTGTTGTTTCTTCTGGAAGCATTCAACAATTGTAACAATGTTTTTGATGGTGTGGGGTTCCTTCTACGGAAGACTATTGTATGCCTGTCCTTTTGGTACTTTTGTAATCTTTTGAAGGGGCAGTGGTTGTTAGTGTCTGGATCACTGAAAGCCTGGAGGCTTAGCCAATGTATACTTTGCTTTCTAACTAGAAATATGAAGTATAAAGATTTGTTTTTCCTTGGAAACAAAAACATATCTTAACCTCAAAACTAACAGATTACAAATGAGACTACTATGCTCGCAGGAAGTATGACAAACAATACAATGCAATAACTTGAAAATGCATGGATGGAAGCTTCAATTCACAGTGTTTTCACCTTTGCGGCCTCTTTATCCGCGGCCTGGGAAGGGAGGCAGACTTTTTGGGTCAACTCCCGATTAAATCGGGAGTATAAGGAAAAAATCGGGATTTTTTCCTTTGTGAAAAACTCGCCAAAAAGTCGGGGGATTAAATCGTTTAGTTCAAAAAATCGTGTTTTTAGGATTAAATCGGGATTTTTTGCAGACTTTTTCCACACTGGTTAATTCAAATCAACTTGGTAGGCCATTTAGTTGTGTCTCAACAACATTTTATGGTGTCATTGTCGTGGATAAGTTTATCTTGTTCTCAACGCTTTAACGACATTCTTCCTAATATTCTAATCATTAACATCTTCTCAAGTCATCAAGCACCACATTTTGTGGCGCTTTGACATCTCACTAATCTTCTCATCTTGTTGCTCACTTTTCTATTTGCACCTTAACACATGGACATTTGGGTCAGTTTCCTGTTTGGGTGGCGACTCCACTTATTCATCCATTCACAAAAGCTTCTATAAGAAAAAATCTTGATAGCTTGGTTAACCTCATTCCCGATCCTTACAAGACTCTAAGAGCTCGCTTAAACAAATTACATTCGAGTAAGCATTTAATCATTCTCAAACAAGAAGCCCAGCCTCATATCCACTTGCTTTTCTCTTATCGCATTAGTCAAGAGTTCATCCATTTCTAAAGGCCTTGCAACTTTGCTAATATCCAAGGACAGCCTTATAACCTTCCAAATGCCTTCATGGATAAGATACCTACCTTTCAAGGGAACAATGCAATCAATGTCGATGCTCACATCAGGAAGTTCACGACCTTTCTGCTAAAGCATGCTCATGCCATTGCCTACAATCATGAAGATGTTAAGATCAAGTTCTTTGTCCTCTCATTAGAATATGATTCACTACAGTGGTACTAAGACAAGCCTGATAACTCCTTTGATTCTTTGCAAGCGCTCCTCAATGCAATCAGGGGAAAATATGGCAACAAAAAGGAAGGAAGATACTTATTTAAAGCCATCAATAGCATAAAGAAGAATGAGAACGAAATGGTTGAAGAATTTACTTAGATATTCAAACTTATCATCAAAGAAATGACTCAAGATTATAAACCTCAGGGCAAGTCTCTATTGGAGCAATAATATCTTGAAACATTTTGGGTTGAAACATCTTATGAAATAAGATGCGCAAAACCAACTGATTTGGCTTTTGCTCAAGCTATAGCTGAAGAGCTAGAAAAGGATAAGAAATCCTATGGTAAGTCTAAAATTTTGGGTTTTGAAAGAGGTCCAATCAGAAATAAAGAAAAAGAACCAGAGGTAGAGCATAACCCAATTAAGGAACTCACACAAATGATTAAGGAAATGAGAGTTCAACGTGCTAGAGAAATGAGTGACATGCAATCCAAGTTAATCCAGATGGAATGAAATCAAGCTCAAAATGTCCAACCTAGAAATAATAATAACAATCGAGGTAACAATAATCCATGGCCAAGAAGAAATCCTCCAAATGATCAAAGGCTTACTACTCTTGAGTCTACTAATGTCATCGATTAACCCATCTCGTTTTGCAAACCGTGTGAAATTTCATGTGGTTTGCTAGAAAAGCCCCAGAGGAAGGAACCAGTGAACAGATAAATAATGGTAATGCTTCAAAGGAAGGTCATTGCACGGGCATGATCCCTCCATATTTCACCATCAACAACTTTAGTGATGAGAAAGACCCTATCACATAGATGTATGGTGAAACTCCATCTCAAGAACAGATTCTAGAAATTGCTACAAACAAAGGTTATACTTATCAAAAGGAAGGCAAGGACCAGAATCAAAAGAAATAGATTGCATCTAAAAGTTATCAATCAAGATTGAAAATTGATTGGACTGCATGGATAAACAGTGTTAAGATTTCAGTCCCAGTGCTAGAACTTCTAAAGGTTCCTTCTCAAAGAGTAACATTCTTCAAATCTCTAAGCATTGGTAAACAAGATAACACTGATAAGCATCCAAAAGACAAAGAAATTAAGTTAGAGGGTTTAAATTGTTATATGACTAATGAAGATAATCAACCTTTCTTCCTTACTTTAGAGGTTAATGATTGCTTGCTTCACAATTGTATGTTGGATTATGGGGCTTCAACCAATGTCATGACTAAGAAAGTTATGGATCAACTGAATCTGAGAATCTCAAGGCCTTGTCACAACATTTGCTCTATGAACTCTAAGAAAATTGAGGTCCTTTGTGTAGTTAAGGATTTGCAAGTCGCTTTGGCAAATTATCCGTATAAAATCATCACCATGGACATAGCAATCATAGATGTGTCGGATGTATGGGGAATGCTTTTGTCAAGAAATTTTGCAAGTGACTTGGGTGGGATATATTCAGATGGACTTATCATATGCTACTATTCCCGCAGCAACAGGTGATATAGTCAGATTATACAAGGAAGTTGAAAGAAGATATCACATTTAAAATCCAAAGATGCCAGACAATGATCTAGAGATTGAACCCCAGTGTCATCCTTCAAAGCATAATGTGGTGGTCACTAAGTTCTTCCATCTTATATATCATTTTTCTTCATCTCATCTTCTGAGCAAGAAAAGAAGGTTAGATTTTGACAAGGATAAGCAGCTCACTCATGAAGGTTCACATCAGCCAAAAAGGGTCAAGATTCAACAAGGAACATCTGACAAGAAGTCGATCCACTTACCCATAAGCAAACAAGTGTTCCAGATTCTCCCACAGGGGTGACATCTGATGCCATAAGGCATCTTCTGTATTGTATTTCTAACCCTACATTCTTAGTTCGGATTTCATTTATGTCATTAGTTAAATTTATTTTCATGCATTTAAGTTTCCTGCCTTTATAGTTGAATTGTTAGAGTAGATTTTTTCTATTGCAGTAGATGTTCTATATATACATGTTGATTTGGATTTTGAATGGATATCTATTTGATGGAATTTTGTTTTCTTGGATACAAGATTCTGGTTTCTCACGTTCTTTTAATGAAGTAATGTGTCCCCATATGGAGCCATATGTTTACCACACGTTGTCAACAATCCAAGGAAACAGGATGCAAAGACATGAAGAAAAAATTTCAAAATTCAGATTCATCATCCAGCACAGTTTTATCACTGTAAAACCAAGGTAAGCCTCTAATTTTGGCAACGGATTTCATCCTAGGAAGTTCTTTAACCTCCTCAAATTATGTTTGTTTCTAAACCACTCATCCTGCTCATATGCCATAGGAGAAGGAGACTCATCCTATGCATATCCCAACCATCATGGGGTATCGCAGGGGAAGGTGAACCACTCACCCTGTACACAGTGCACCACTAGGGGAAAGTGAACCACTCACCCTATGGTTGGTCATATCTCCAAGAAGAACCCCAAGCCCCTCAGCTCCTAGAGCTCAATATCCAACTGAAACGGGACCCTCATAAAAGGGTCCCCCACGACTCCAAGTCATTCACAAAAGATTGAAAATTTGCCCTTCCCCGAATGCTTCATAAGAATATTTGTGACTTGATCATCAGTCCCAATGTAACAGAGCCATATTGCTTCCCGTTGTACCATATCCCAGATAAAGTGGTACCTGATATCAATATGCTTGGAGCGGTCATGAAACATGGGATTCTCAGAAAGACGAATCCCACTTTGGTTGTCATAGTAGATCGTGGTGGTGGTATCCAACACATGCTCAAACAACTCACTAAAGAGCTTCCTCAACCAAACAACTTCACAAGAGGCCATACTAGCAGTAATATATTCGACCTCGGCAGTGCTCAAAGCAAATGATTTATACTTCCTGCTCATCCAGGATATCGAAGAACCTAGTGAGAAGCAACATCCCGCTGTGCTCTTACGAGCCACCATATTCCCAGCCCAGTCAGCATCAGGATTAACCATGGAGCCTCAAATTCCTGACAGTGTATCTTAGTCCATAGGTGATTGTGCCCTGGAGATATCTCAAGAGATTCTTGGCAGCAATCCAAGCATATGTCCGGACGAGAGTTCCCCTAGAACATCAGGGCCCCCACGAGTTGTGATACTCAGAAGGATTTCCCAAATTGGGCCCAGCGGCACTTCCGCATAACTTCTTCAAGTTAAGTTCCATCGGAGTAGTCACATACTTACAATCCACCATCCCAAATCTTTTAAGTAGCTTCACAGTGTATTTTCCTTAAGAAAGGAAAATCTCACCTGGCTTTTGCTAGACCTCCAAGCCTAGGAAGTAGCGCATCAATCCTAGGTCCATCATCTTGAATTCGGAAGCCAACTCCCTCTTGCATTGATGAATAAGGGGGTTTGCACCTGCCAGAAATAGATCATCCACATAAAGTACCAAGATGAGAGGTCTATCATTTTCAACCTTAAAGTAAAGGTTCGGAACAACTTCACTTCTTGTAATCTCGACTTCATCAAATAGTTGTCGATCCTCTCATACCAAGCCCGGGGAGCCTGCTTCATCCCATAGAGGACTTTTTTCAACATGTATACATGTTTCTTTTGATCTTGAACTTTGAACCCCTCGAGTTGTTCAACAATAGACTTCCACCTTAAGTGGACCATGCAAGAAGGCGGTCTTGACATCCATTTGATGTAAATTTCATTCTTGAGAGGTAGCAAGGTCAATGATCAAACGAATGGTGGTATATCGGGCAATAGGTGCAAATATCTCATCACAATCCACACCTTCCTTTTGAGAGAAGCCTCGAGCAACAAACCTAGCCTTGAACTTTTCAGCACTTCCATCACCTCCATGCTTGATCTTGTAGAGCCATTTCAAGGTGACAACGGATTTGTCCTTGGGTCTAGGGACCACATCCCAGACATCATTCTTCATAATCGACTCATATTCTTCAATCATAACATCCTTCCAAACTCGGTGCTTCACAGCTTCTTCAAATGTGCAAGGCTCAATTTGAAAAATGGTGCTCATGGCAATTAAGTACCCTTGGTACCTATTCGGCTTCTTACTTTCACGAAATGTCCCCCTTGGTGCAATGTCTCTCGACATCTTCGAGAGTGTCCTTGAGCCATGAGGGCCTCCTTTTTGAGGAGGGTGGCTCATAAGGAGGTGGATCAATGGGATCCATCGGTTCTTCAACATCAGGCATTAACTCATTCTGCAGTTCTCCCTGTTTTCCTGTATCTGCTTCTTTGTCCTTCCTTGGAATAGGAAGGTTCCTAATCTTCCCAAGGGTGACATCTTCATCGAAGGTGATGTCATCACTTATTTCCACTTCTCTTTGACTAGGCACATAGATTCTATATACCTTAGAAGTTTCATGGTAGCCCCAAATGTTCCTTTCTTCCTAGATACATCTAATATGCTTCTCTTTTCTTTTAGCACATGAAAATAGATTGGGCTACCAAAAAGTCTAAAGTGAGGAACACCAGGTTTCTTACCGATGAAAACTTCTTCGGGAGTTCTGGAGTCTGAGGCATGATGAGGAGATCTATTTTGAACATACACAGCAGTGTTGGCAGCTTGTGCCCATAGGAACTTTGGAAGGCTTTAATCATGAAGCATGGCACACGTGACTTCTATAATGGAATGATTCTTTCTTTCAACAACACCATTTTGCTCAAGAGTATATACAATAGTAGTCTCCCTCTTAATGTCAGCTTCTCTACAATAGTCAATGAACTCATTTGATTCTTATTCGGTTCCATTATCGGTCTTCAATATTTTGATCTTCTTCCCTGTTTGATTTTCAACCAAGGCTTTGAAAGAGTGGAACCATGTGAAAACTTTTCCGTTTTCCTTAAAAAATAAATCCAAGTTTTGCAAGACAAGTCATCCACAAAGATAACATAATATAAATATCCTCCCAAAAATGTCACGGGCAACATACCAGATAGATCATAATGAACCAATTGCAAAATGTCAATAGTCTTGCTATCACTTGAGGGGAATGTTCCCCTTCGGTACATCCCTAACAAACACCTTCATGTTCTACTTTAAATTCGGGCATACTTGTCACCATCTTCCTTGCATCGGGTAAAGCCTTATAATGAAGATGAGCAAACCTTCGGTGCCATAATTCGGATTGAAGAGATGTGTTGTAAGACATAGCTCCCCATGGACTTCCTCCAACTTCATATAGGTTATCAACCATGAGTCCAAGAGTAAATGTTTCTTTGAAATTTCTTTTCCAAACACGTACCTTTCCATCAATGAATGCCACCTTGAATCCTTTATCCTCCATTGCCAAGATGGATACCAAGTTCTTCTTTAGATCAGGTATATATGGTACTTATTGTAGATGAATGGTACTACCTTGACTTAATTGAAGAGTAAAATTCCCAGCTCCTTTCCCTGGATAGGTGGCATTGTCTCCAAGAATGATTTCCATATTTGTATCCTTTTCTATCAGATTTAAAAGAGCCTTCTTATACCCAATGAAGTGCCTTGAGGCACCGCTATCAATCAACCAATTTCCCAAGGTATCCGATGGAGAGACAATAGAGAGGGCAGATATTAAATAAAATTCTTTTTGCTTGTTATCTACAACATTAGATTCATCATACCTAGAGTTTCTTGAGCATTTGGGAGGTCGATCATTTCCATGTTGAGTAGCAGGAGCATTCCTTTTTCCTTTGTTGTTGAATCTACCATTCCTTTGATTGTTGTTGCCCTTGAAATTGTTGCGATTATTGTCATCATCATCCCGAGGTGTATCCCACCACTTAGCATAATGGCCAAACCTGTTACAAATGAAGCATCTACCCTTTCTTCCATCTTTGAATCTCGGTCTTCCTTGACATTGCTTCTTTGAACCTGCATTGTTCTTCTTTTTAGCATGAGCGAAGAATGCAGTAGGATCATTCATATTTGAAGGCATGTCTCTCTTTATCATCCTTGTTTCTTCTTGGGTACATCTAGTCAACAATTCATCAAAACCTAGAATCTAGTCATTGTTGAAGATAGTAGTGTTGAACACATCCCATTCACGAGGGAGACCTCCAAGGGCAATGAGAGCAAGCTCCCTGTCAACTATAACTTCCCCAATAGATAAAAGATCATTTTTATTTCAGTGATCCTCATGAAGTAGGATTGGATATCTTCTCCACTTCCCTTCTTTATGTCCTTCAACTTATTCTTGAGGAAGAGAACTTGGTTTGCATTGCTAGCTTTGAACATGCTAACCAACTTGTCATACATCTCCATAGATGTGCCCAAATCAGAGATGTAAGTAACTAAATGCTTATGAATAGAATCCTTGATGATCTTCTTAGCTTTGACTTCACCTTTCTTGTACTTTGTCTTAGCAGCAACCGATGCATTTGAAGGAGTTTCAACAATCTTTCCGTGCACATAGTTCATAACATCATGACCTTCCAAGGTCAAGTTAAGAGACATCTTCCATGCATGATAATCAAACTTATCATTGAGTTTGTCATCAGATTTGAAATATTGAGGAGGCCATTTGAATCTTGACCTTGTCCAACAAATCTCAGTGATTTCTTTTCTCACTCTTGCTTGGGCTTTGTCTTCATCTCAACTCTAATACCATGTTAATTTTCAATAACAATGGTATGTTCATGCTTTGGAGCAATTTACTTCAATTTTTCTTATCAGCCCAATATCAATTTCCATATTAGCAATCACATTAACATGATAGTAAATGCAAATAGAACATAAATAATAAACAAAAGACAAGCCAAGACATGAGGACACAATATTTGGCGAACGCCGAGGGAAAACCCCAATGTGGGGAAAAAACCCTTTGATCAAATCTTCTTATTATTCTTCAAAAGTTCAACACAGAGAGAGTACATCATACAAAATTCACTTGCCCAAACACTATCAAAACAGTCTAGCCAAACAACAGTCAACATTATGCCCTAACTAGAAAGTCAACGTTGGTCAAACCAGCAAAAATCCTCCTCCAAATCAGCTCGGTCAAACCTAGTCAACTCAGCCTTTAGGGACAATCCAAATCAAGCCAAAACAATATGGAAGAGGTCAAAAATGGTCAACGCAAGTCAATGATGCTATCAAACTTGTTGCAGTCAATGTTGGTCAAATAGCCCACAAAATCTCGATTTCTATGCCCAAATTTGTGACCTACCAAAATAGAGATATTCCCACAAAAATCACAATCAAACAAAGTCAAACGTTGCCCTGTCAACGCTAGTCAAAGCTGGCTACAACTCTATCAATGCAGAAATCAAAAAACACAGTCAAACTTCGCACGTGTGGCGAGGAGCAAACTACCTTGAAATTCATATAGCCCAATCAAATGAAGAGAGAGATGTGTGAGTGATGAGTGACCAAATGAGGAAAATGACTCCTTTATATATACACAATGTTGAGGATGAACAGACACGTCTGTTGGGCTTCATGAGCCTACATTAGATTTTTGGTTGACCTTGACAATTTGTCCATAGAAGAAATAAATTCATAATTCCATTTCTACTTGTCAGGCTGAGATGATCTTTAGATCAATCCTACACCTCTCGGAAAGAGGTATCCAATAAAAATATCATCTCGATCATATGAGATGTTCAAGGTGGAGTTTGGCCCTAAATGCCAATTTTAACAAGCTTTGAGGTAGATCTAGGCTTAAGAAGGCAAGACCTAGCCTCCATTTTTCCTCCAAGCCCAGCGTCCAGCAATTTCGCAACAAATCTGTTGAGAAATTTTTGTTTACAGGGTTTGAAATTTTTTTAGCCCTAAAAGCATGGTCGTCTAGCCTTTCCAGCTAGTCGAGAACCTCTAAAGGCTTCCTCAGACCTCGGCCTCCCTCCAAGGGAGTCATCCAACCTCTTGGAGGCCTCAACCCCCCTCCTTCACCCCTGTCGCAACCCTTTTAGGTCTCTCCCTTCTAGCGACAGCCCTTTTGGGCTAATTCGTAGGCCCTAAGGGCCTTTTCCCCTCAACTGCAACACTTGGAGGGCTTGCAACTCGCCTTAAAGGTCTCCTCCCTTGAAGTCGCAGGCCTTTTAGGGCTTTTCCCAAGCAACCGCAAGCCTTAGAGGCCTTACAACCATAAGTCACTAACCCCATTAGCCCTCGCCACTAACCCCATTAGCCATTTTCTCACCTGCATTGGGGTTTTGTGGGGTTTTGCAGTCAAGGCAGACAAGTTGTAGGGTTTTGTAGCAGTTCATGAGCTAAAATTTTGTGGTTGCGAGCTTGAGGCATCATTGAAAATTATTTAGCATTGGTTTATGGTCATTTGAATTGAAAATTTTGAGTTTATTTGGCTAACACTTGGTTTTGCAAATTAATTAGCCCATTGGGCTAGCATTTCAAGGGCCAAAGTTACCAAGAAGCCTCAACTAGCCACCAATACCCTAGTTGCAGCCCTCTTAAGGCTGATCCATTTATTTTCAGCTAGCAATTTCTGTTGCAAATCATTGGTCCAAGACTAAAGTCATTTAGAGGACAAATAGTCACCAAACTAGGTCATTAAGCCTGAGGATTTGTCTTTTCCCTTCTTGTTTTTTCTCTCTATTTTGCTACAGTCATTTTATGCGGTCATATAACTCAAATTAATTCATTAAAAATTGACCAAAAATCACTTGATGATCACTCATCCTAATTAGCTAATCATTGTAGCTATTGTGGCATCTATAATTTGGCACCTTATGGGTTTAATAAGGACTAAATCACTGAATTTCTGAGTTATTTCAAGTCTGTTGTGCATCATTTTGAGGTCTGATCTGAATATAATAAGGCTGATCTACAGCTTCTAAGCAGTCTCATTATCATTGGTAAAGCATTGGATATCATTTGGAAGTTGAATGCATAAATTTTTTAGCTTATTTTGGATATATAAAATTGCACACCTCTGAAATACAAGGTTGCAGTAGTGATAAAACACATATTAGTCTCTAAAATTGGCTAATAAACTCTCATATCTCATAATCATTGGTGGTTGAAGTGATTTGGACTTGAAATTTGTTTATTTTTGCATTAATTCACACAAGTGCTCTAGTCAACTTAATAAGTGTTTAAATGGCTTATTTCTCTAAGTGACATTGTGGACTAATGCTCTCATTGTCATTATTGTCATTGAATAAGTGGATTCATTGCTCATTGTTAAATTAGATATCTTGTGGATGTTATCTTGAATCATAAGTGTGATAAGAGAATCTAATTGTGTATCTAATTGGCATATTGATTGTCTATTGATTATAATCTTGAAGTTGCTAATTGTATCAAAATAGCAGTGATCATGTCTTTTAAGCAATTATCTTTTGGTATTACTTGTCACATTTTCTGGCACCGTTAAGCTTGAGCAATTTTTCACTTGTGGTTGAGATTATTTATTTTTCAAGTATTTCATTGCGCCTAATTGAAAATAATTGTAATTAAATACTTGAGTGATTAAGAGATCTCACCTTTAGAGCATTCATCCATCTCTTGCACTTATAATAGGATTAGTATCTTACATTAATTAATTTATTTCCAAACTTAAGCTTGGTCGATAGAGAGATAGACCCGCCTTTCTAATCTAGCTTGAGGAGTCTAGAAACACTTTAGTGGTTAGCACGGTGACCTTGCAGTCGTAAGAGCCATAGTATCTGAAGCGTCGGAGGCATCAGGTCGTTAGAACTTAGAACCCCAAGGGAACTATCGTTAACCAAGCCTCAGCTTGCTCCCCCTAGTTTCTCTCTCACAACGTACTCTAGAGACTAACTTCAAAACAATTAAGGGAAAGGAAACACTTATAATAGGCATATAATCTAAAATTAACAAAGATCTTGCATCTCACCTAAATTGTAGAAATTGCATTTCATATAGGATAGTGAAGCATCCTCTAGCAACAATTGTTCATCAAGTGATGTGGTAAACAATCTAAAGTAAGTAATTCACTCCATTTAAGGCACCCGTCTTTCACGATAATTTAATCTAATCCTTAACTTGCTAATTCAAATCAAGTTGCTAGGCCATTCAATTGTGTCTCCCAGACTTGTTGGTTGCCAACAAGTCTCTTATCTTCCCATTTCATAGGGACTACCCGGCATAGTTTGTTGTAGTGAGACATCTAGAACAAAGAGGGCGGGGGCAATCATTGTAGGGAGACATTTAGAACAAAGAGGGCGACGATCAAAGTGACTACCCCCGCCCTGAGCATTGTAGCATCTTGTCTGTACAGTTTGGACGACAACAGAGCTCAACTCAAAACACCGAACAATTAAATTAATTCAACCAAAATAAGAAAAATATAACAAAAGTATAAGAGACAACCAAATGAATTAAAATTTAATACTGACCCTCTTCGACTACTCTTATCTTGGATGCCCTGCCACATTCTCAAAGAGTATCAGTTTCAAATGCTTATGCAATCCTCCATTCTCCCTACCAGTGCCTTCACTAAGACTTATGGTTGTTAGTCCTAGTCTAGTGCATGGAGAATATGGTGTTCCTCATCACTCCCTCCCAACTAAGGAGGAAATGCCAATAAGTCCAAGCTTGTTTCTTAAGTACTCCAGCTTCTTATTTGGAAGCAACTCCATCAATATATTTACTACTTGTTCATCTATGGACATGTATTGCAGCTTCACGACTCCATCCTAAACCAAACTTCAAATAAAGTGATACTTATTGTTGATATGCTTTGTCCTAGCATGAAACATTGGGTCCTTTGTCGATCTTATACAACTCTGATTGTCACATTGTATAATGGTAGGGTCCAAAAGTCCTTCAAACAAATCTAATAGCAACTTCCTAAGCCAAACAACTTCTTTACTAACTTCACTTGCTACAATATACTCTGCTTCAGCACTATTTAATGCAACTAAATCTTGCTTCCTGCTCATCCAAGATACCATAGAAGATCCCAAGCTAAAACATCCACCAGTAGTGCTCCTTCCATCTATTTCATTGCCTCCCCAATCTAAATATGTATAGCCGAATAACTGTATCCCATTACTTGCATATTTCAAGCAATGACGTATGGTCCCACAAATATATCTCAAAATATGTTTTGGTGTTATCTAATGATTGTGCCTTGGCTCCATCTATGTCACAAGATTCGTCGAACTTTAACCTTGAGGTTCGAATTTTAGCGAACCTCAAAAATGTTTTGAGGTTCGACAAACCTCATCGAACCTCATAGCCAATGACCAAGTCCATAGATCAAAACTCATAACTTCATGTCACAACTCAAGATTGTATTTTAGCCTTACAGTTTCCAAGTTTGTGATAGCATATTTTATGTTCATTGATGTTGATTTGTTACTATTCTATCCTATAATTCATTTTAAATTAATATATGTTTATATATATAGACGAACCTAATAGCGAACCTCATCAAAAAATTCGAACTCAAACCGAACCCAATCATTGTCGAACACGAACTCGAACCATGTGACATTGGGCTCCATTTGTAATTGACTAAGAACATTTATTACATAGCATATATCAAGTCGGGTGTTAACGAGATACATTAAGGAGCCAATCATCTTTGATAGCATGTAGGATCACCAGGGCTTGATTCTAAACTTTTAACTTCTTCAAATTCGTAATCATCGAGGTTGTCATCGATTTATTGTCCATCATGCCAAACTTTTGCAATATCTTGATCACATATTTTCCTTGACGGAGATAGATTTCACCTGGTTTTTGTCATACCTCCAACCCCAAGTCGTAAGTAGTGCATAAGCACAAGATCCTTCATGTCAAATTCAACTGCAAACTGCTTCTTGCATTATTGAATATGATGCTCTACACCTATAACAAGTCATCCACATATAATAGTATGATTACAAGTTCATTTTTAACCACCTTGATGTAGAGATTAGGGTCTGCAAAGCTTTTGGCAAAACCAGGTCTTAGAAGATATGCATCCATCCTTGCATACCATGCTTTAGGGGCTTGCTTTAAGCCATATAGAGCCTTCTTTAATCTACAAACATGTCTTCTTATTATGGACTTCAAATCCTTCTGGCTACTCAATGTAAACTTCTTCATCAATTGTTCCAATGAGAAAAGTTGTTTTAACATCCATTTGATGAATATTCCATCTCATAGTAGAACCCAAAGAGATAAGTGATCTGATGGTAGTATACCTAATTGTTGGAGCAAATGTTTCTTCATAATCGATTCCTTCTTTTTTAGAAAATCCTCTAGCCACAAATCTTGCTTTGTACTTGTCAACGCTTCCATCAACTGCATGCTTGATTTTGTATATCCACTTGGAAGTGACAATAACTTTGTCCTTCGGTCTGGGAACAATTTCCCATACATCATTTTTCATTATAGATTGCTACTCTTCCTGCATTACTCCTCCATTCTTGATGTTCGATTGCCTTCTCATACGTGGTAGGTTTTGCTTCAATAAGTTTTATTATGTAAGCTGCATATCCTAAATAGCTTTTACGCTTCTTGCTTTCTCCGAAACTCCCCATTGTTGCTGCATGTCCTTCGACTTCTTGTAGAGTTGTCCTCTACCAAGCTGGCCTCTTATAAGTCTTTGGAACGATGATTTGTTGCACAGGTTCACTCAGTACTTCAACTTTCTCAAGATTAGTAGTAGGATCTTGATGATTGTCATGCCTAGAAAGTTCTTCAAAGATGGGTTCTTCCGTATTTGGACTCCTTGTCTGCAATGCTTTCGTCAAAGATAACATATATGCTTACTTCAATTCTTCGTTCTTCCTTGATGTAGGTTCTATAAGCTTTTGATGAAGAACTATAACCAACAAAGATGTCTTTCATACCTGCGAGATCCAATTTCTTTCTTTTGTCCTTGGGAATGTGAATGTATATGGGACACCCAAATTAGAAGATGATCAACACTTGGTTTCTTTCCTGTGAAAGCTTTTTCCGGGGTCATGTCATTGAGAATCCTATGAGGGCTTGGATTTTGTCTATATACGGTTGTTACATCTGCATAAGAATTTAGGTAGGTCTTGGTCATGTAGCATGGCTCTAACACATTCTTCAATTGATCAGTTCTTCCTTTCTTCCACGCCATTTTATTGAGTATTGTAGGGAACTATTACCTCCCTCTTAATTTTGGTTTCCTTGCAAAACGACACGAGTACATTGGAAGTGTATTCTCCACCATTATTAGATCTTAGGGCTTTTATCTTCCTTTCTATCAAATTTTCTCCTTCAGTTCTACCTTGAACTCCTAAAAATTTCTAAAACACTTCATCCTTGGACTTGAGAAGATATATCCATGTCTTCTTAGAGTGATCATCAATGAATGTCACATAATATTAATAACCTCCAAGAGACTTTCCTACCATGGTTCCACAAACATCAGAAAGTATGAGATCCAAAAACTCATTGGATCTAGTGTCACTGCTTGCAAAAGGTCTCTTCACATTCTTGCCAAGAGCACATCCCTTACAGACCCCTTCATGTTCTTCCTTTAGTTCGGGGATACTAGTAACCATATGATTCAAAGATGGTAATATCTTATAATGAAGGTGACCATACCTTCTATGCCATAGCTCACAAAAGTTAATTTCTAGATATATTAAAGCTTGAGGAAGAGGTGTTAGAATCCTATACAACCTACCCTCGCGAATCCCAAAAGTCTTAATGTTCAGTACTAGAACCCTTACCCCATACTATTTTCCATCAACAAAAGCAACCCTATCACCTTTATCTTCTAGACAAGAAATAGAAAGCAATTTTTTCTTCAAACCTGGAACAAAGAGTATATTGTTGAGATGAATGCTTCCACTAGTTTCCAGCTCCAAAGAAGTAGATCCAATTCCTTAACCAAATAGTTTTTCTTGTCTCCACGTTCAACTGAATGAGAAGAGCTTCATGTTGATAAGGTTTGGAGTTGACTGCATTCCCATGTTATATGTCTTAAATCTTCACTATAGATTACCCATATATTGTCATCTTCAAAAGTCACTATGAAAGCAGAAAAGAGACCTCCATCCATGACTTCTTTTCATATCTTGGAAATGAAGTTTATGATGCAACTTTTGATAGTTTCAAAAAGGCTCCTTGGAGTTTTGAGACCTTTCTTCATGTAGCTTGCCATTGAAGAGGGAGAAAGAGATACCTACTTCAAGAGAGACTTCCAACAAGAATGCAAACAAACATGTGATCTTCAGACTTCCTTCCTTCACCTTAGCTCTGATACCATGTTGAGAAACCAATGTAGATGTAGATTAAGATTGATTCTTCTAACTTGATATTACTTGTCAGTATTTGTTGGACTTTTATTACTTTAATGTCTCCTTCATCAAGCAATTACCAAAACATAAAATGCATGAAGATCACAAAGAACACAAGATATAGACTCCAAGCCAGTGCAAAACCCCACAAGGGGGAAAACCTAGTCATATATTCTCTTCTTATAGAATCAGATCAAAGTGAGACATCCAAGACACAAAGACCAAGACCAAGACCTCCTCAAGCACAAAGTCAGCGCTACTTTAAAACCTTCCTACGGCAAGTCAATGTTCACAAAGTCACGATGGTTAAATCTACTCTTGCTCAAGAATTCAACCCTACATCTCAAATTTTCGGCCCCTACAACTAAAATCTGAAATTCGGCCCTGCAATTTTTCAATCTTGTAGTTTGTACAATTGCTCCAGAAACTCACATGTGTGGACTCGATCAAAGCAAAAGTCAAATTCTTCTTTTCTTCTTTGGTTTTCTTCTTCTTCCTTGGCCTTCACCCTCCTTTTCTTCTTTTCTTGCTTGGAGATTGAACTTGTTTAGTGAGTGTACTAATGAGGACAAAGTCTCTTCCTTTATATACCCTTTTCATGTGGTTGAATAGGCTTCTCCTAGGCCAACTTCTTCTAGAATGCTAGACATGGTCTTGGGGATCAAGAAGACTCTTCTAGACTCAAAAATAATATTTTCTTTTGATTGCAAATTGTTCGAAAGGGAGTTTGACTAGTGACAAAATTTCTTATTGACTGACAAAATTTCTAATTGACTCGAGAAGCCCAAACCGCATGAAGAACATGTTTATCTTGAAAAATAATAATATTATTTTCTTCTTTTTCTTCTTTTGTTTTTTACAAGTATACATTGATATAAGTACAAAGATAATTATGAAGACTACACCTAGTTACAAATGTCAACATCAATAACAAGAAAAGAAGGAAATGACTAGACTCTTCCATATAAAGGTGCAAGTTAAAAAGACAAAAGTTGATGCTTTGCCCAATTCAGGATCATAGGTGAATTTCATGGCTACTAATTAAGTCAAGAAACTTGGACTAGAGGTTCATGACCATCCTAGCCCATATCCATTGGGATGAGTCAACACGGAGCCAGAAATAAAGGTAAACAAACAATGTAGGATCAAATTTGATATCAGGAATGATTTTATTAGTGAACTAAAGTTGGATCTATTTCCATGTAATGAATGTGCAATTGTGTTTGGGAGTCCCTCTACATACATGTAGTATGTGATCTTCACGTAGAGAGCCAACTAATATTGCCTCATGAAGGATGAAAATTCCCTTCATCCACAATGCCCACAAGAGCAAGTCAAAGATCTCATTGGTAAGTACCAACTAGACTGAGAAATTGCTCCTTTCTAGACATATCCTTTGCTATATCTAAGAGAAAATTAGTCTATTGAAGAGTTTATGATAGCCAAGTCATCACTAGAAGGGTGCACAAAGGAACCAAAACAACAATTGAAAGAGTTAATATAGCCATACATATTTGTGCCCCACAAACCTAAAGGGCTACCACCCAAAAGGGTAGTGGAGAACAAGATCCAACTATTATCCAACTCTTTGTTGCCAAACATTGAGTTGTACAGTCAATCCGTTATTAAAGCTAATGAGATGAAGAAGCAGCTGTAGCAACTGCTACAATAAGGTGTCATTTGACCAAGTACCTCACCATGTGGGTCACCCATCATAATTGTGCCAAAGAAGGATGAGACTTGGTAGATTTGCACTGAATACAAGGAGTTAAACAAAACTACGATCAAGAAAAGTTACCCCGCTGCCAAGGATAGATGATCTGTGGGACTAGTTGTAGCAAGCAAAATACTTCTCCAAGGGTATCACCAAGTATGAGTCAAAGAAGAAGATAGTTGGAAGACTACCATCAAAACCAAAGAAGCTTTTTATGTGTTAGTTATGTCGTTCGGCCTATGCAATGCACCAGCTACGTTCATGAGATATTGTGCCCTTTTATAAGTTCACTTGTTATTGTTTATTTGGATGATATATTGGTATACAGTGCTACATGGGAGGAGCACAGTTCACATTTGATGCAACTGCTAGACACATTGAAGAAGTACTAGCCACTGGTAAAGCTCAAGAAATGTGTGATTGCACAGTAGTTTTTGTTGTTTTTAATATATGTTATTGGTAGAGAAGAATTGAAGATAGATCCTACCAAGATGGAGGCCATCATGAAGTGGTTGGTGCCTACCAATGTTTCTTAGGCCAAAAGTTTCATTGGAGCAGCACAGTACCTAAGAAAATTCATAGCCTCATTTTAAACAATAGCAACCGCTCCACGCCATCACGAGTACCAAGAGCTTCCAATGAGGAAAGGGTTAGCATACCGCATTTTAGGAGTTCAAGAAGAAAATTAGCCAAGTATCACTTATGGCAATATCGAACTTGCAATAACCCTTCAAAGTGGAGACAGATGCAAGTGGATATGTTATGAGAGCAATGTTGATGCAAAGAGGTAGGCTTGTATGCTATCATTATGAAATATTTCATGGGGTGGTTCTCAACTATCCTATTTATGACAATGAGCTCTACGCCCTAGTACATATTATCAGAAAGTGGAAAGATTTCCTCATGGGAAAGGATATAGCAATCCACACAATTCACTAACCACTAAAGTACCTGCAAGACCAGAGTATGCTACAATAAACGAAGCATTACAAGTGGATGGTTTTTTATGGCAATTTATTTAGTGATCAAGTATAACAAGAGCAACACAAACAAGTTGGCTAACATGCTTTCAAGGCGACCCACATCAAAGATCACAGTTATGTTATAACCAAGCCACTAGAGCAAATTGTTCTATATATGAGTAAAGTATTTGAGTGGATAGATAGAGAACAAACAAAGATGGTTTGTGTTTTGTAGTAGCCCACAAGCGACAAATCTCGCTTGTTTGTACTTGCATCCATTTCCATTCAATGGAAGACGAAGAAATGTAGTCTCACCTTCTAACTGGGTTTTCTCCCATAAGGGTTTCCTAGTTCATATCTTGGTGTTATTATGGTTTATGAGTGATTGTATTTTTACCTTTTCTCTATTTTCCACATTTTATATATTGCATGCATAAGCAAAATAGCAATAACATAATAAAACTAGGAATGTAAGGAGCAATTAACCCTCATAATATAGATTTCAGGTTTTCATTATAATTTTATCAGATTTGTTGTGATGTCTAAAGGAATACCACGACACTTGATTGTCATATTATAACAAAGCACTTTATGGACCATACTACCAAGCTTGCAACAACCCTTCAAGGTAGAGAGAGATGAGAGTGGGTATGTTATGGAAGCAATCTTGACACATATGCTTCCATTTTGTAGTATTTCATAAGGAGTTTCTCAACTACCCTACCTACGACAAAGCGCTCTATGCCCTCATACAAGTTGTCAAAAAGTGGAAGCACTATCTGCTAGGAAAGCAAATTGTAATCCACACAAAACACCAACCATTATAGTACCTACAAGATACAGAGTATGCTACTAAATATAAACCCTCTCTGTTTTCTCTCTCTCTCTATTCACTCTCAACTACTCTGCTCATAAATGGAACAAAATGCACTCGAATAGAATGGAACCCCTTTTCCTCCTAGTGGCCCAATTATAACATAGCTCGATAGCCAACTAGTGATTAAGTTTGTCTCGTTCAACTATTAACTAGAGTTACAATATTGGCCCTTCAAGGGTCTTCTCAATCATGATCACATGACTAGCCCCTTTTCCATGAGTAATGGGGTTGATGTGTCATCCTCTGGAACCATGGTGGTCAAAACAAGAAGGTCAAATTTCAAGTGGCATAACTTTTGCATACTGACTCAGGTTAAGGTCTTTGTTGCACCAGTAGAAAGGCATATGACTGTAGAAAAACCCCAAGGGGCCTGGCAAAAGCAAAATATTTTAGACCCCAAAAAAACTTCATTAAATGCTTCGAACTACCTCCCAAAGGTTAAAACACCTAATTCACCAAACTGGGACTCATTGATAAAATGGTCTTGTGAGTTGATTCCTCCATTTTTTCCACTCTAAAAGCATCAAGATGGATGGCAAATAATATAATGATCCAATCCATATCAAATCCAAAATTGGATCAACAAGAGACCTTGTTAGTGCCCATCCCCACAAGGATTCAAGAACAATCCAATCAAATGCCATTATAGCAAGAACAATCTTTAGTCCAACCAATAGTTGATCTCTTTCATTTGCCACTCATATTGCATTTAGATTTTATTTTTCAAGAAGATCATATGCCTAATCATTGTTTGGATATTAAGGTTAATCATGATCCAATTGAGTTGAGGATGATAGAGGTGTTACAATAGGCAGATTTTAAGAGTTTTGGCTCTTATACTTTCATATTCAATACTATTGAAGAACTGTGTTCCATGTTCCGAACAACAACCTTCATAAATTTGTTCAATAGAAAATACATCATGGCATCTTTCTAACTTATGAGATTTTATGATTGATTGCACCAGAGGGTTGACTATGTTGTTCTTCTTTCTCATCTCATCGATCACTTGGTTGCATGGTTGACAAACCTCCAAAATAAGGGTTCTTGAATATGATTTAAGAAATTTATAAAGAGAGAGCATAGTAAAAATTTGGGTTTACATGTAGTAGTTTTCGCAAATCTCTACATTGAAATTTTGTTTCTGTTGATTTTGTGCTTTATGATAGCAAACATGTTCTTTTATTTTGCATATTTCCCTTTTCTCAGTTGGATTCATGTCCTAATTTAAATTGTTAGCGCTTTTTCTTGTTTTGCATTAGTACACTCTTCTTTCCTTGCATAATAAAAAGTCTCTTAAGAGGCTAGTCTATTATTTCCTTGCATGCGTGCATTATTAATTTATTGTCCATCATTAACTTGTCTAATTCAAAGTATGAGTATCATGGCACCAATTCATCTGATATTTCCTCATGCTTTTGTCTAAGTCACCCTTGAATGAGGACGTCATCATTTCCATCATGTGATAATTGTGGTTGATAGATGGGTAGTGTTGAAGAGACAATAGTATGAATCTCGAGTCATATTATTGCCTTGTCTCTTCAATTTGTATTGAGGCAAAACTCCTCATCTAGCCTTCGGGATATGGCACCATTTTTTCTATTTCTAGATTTTCATTTCATGTTGTAGGAAAGGTTTTCATCATTGCCTTCCTCTTAGCAGATCATTCCACATCGACTTTTGCACATTATCTAAGTGATCCAAAAGCTTAAGAGTCATGATGGTCATTAGCCTCACTAGTGATCATCTTGCATTCACCAAGGTTGATCATCATTGGGTCTTGGTTGAATGAGCATTGTCATTGTTCATTTTCAATAGATCATTCACACATGCAAGTTGTGCTTGTACCTTTGTGCCCATCAACCTCATTGGAGGTTTCTTTCACACCTAGGGGGTCTTTGGCAAGTATTTCCCTCATTGACATCTGACTAAGTGGCTCTCTCGCATGTGTCAACTTCAATGCATTTTCCAACGAGAGAAGTGTCCATGATGGATGGATCATAGGTAGCAATTCCAAATGGGCATGCATGGGTAAGTCCTTTCAATCAATCAATAGAGGCACCATGCATATTAACTCCATTGCCTAACGGATAGGCATAGTGGTCTACAAATTGGATTTTCTCATGGATCATCATCCATAGCTACCAATGTGGATATTTTGAGGTTTTCAACATCCCTCAAAGGGATCTCCTCCCCTTGAGTAGTTCATGTTAAACCCCAAAAATTGCCCCTTAAAAATTGGAGGGTTAAGGGGCTAACTCTCATTGGATTAGTGTTCAAAGTCGACTTTCAAAGTTTGTTATTAGAGTCACCTTCCACGCAAGTCAAAGATGGTTCTCATAGTGATTAGATGCAGGATTTTTGTGATTTGGGCCTAGTTCAGAGTTACAAACATTTCACAACCACTTTCAATAGTTCTAGAAGGACACTACTATTTTTAGCAATTAGCTTTCAGAAGCTTGCATGTCAAAGGTGATGGCATATTTCAATTGCTTGAGAGCAAATAACTCTGATGAGCTATTTTTGGGCGACATGCGAAACACTACTATTTTTAGCATTTGACATTACACAGCTCACATGGTGATTCTGAGCACATATTCAGACTCTCGTAGAAAATCGAATTTAACAAGCCTAATTTCATTGACATGAAAGGACCTATTTTTAGGTGTGCTACATTTAGCAAGGTTCCCTTAGCAATTCAAGATATTTAAGGGGATTGTTATTTTTGGCCTGTCTATTTATAGCAAGTGGTCACTAGTTAGGGTGACAAGTGGATGCACTATGCGACAGTGACAGACATGGAAGCCACACAGTGGTGATGTTGCACATGTGCCATCTCATCTCATTGCGCCTTGTTGGACTGGAGTTCACCCAACCTCTCTAGTTCAGTTTACTTCAATTGAATGCGCATGGGTTTGTGTGAGGTTGCCTTGTTGAGTTATACTTAGTTAAGTGGAGAAAGTTCATGGCTCATATCCACCTCACTCCGCCTTACTCAAAACACATGGGGAATTGAATTAGAACACATGGACCTCTCTCTCTCTCTCCACCCCACTTCACTCAAGGCACAAGGAAGAGTTTAACTTTGGACTTGTTTAAGTTCACTCCACTCTTCATCACTTCTAACAAGGCACATGGGTTAGGCACACAAGAACTTCTCCACTTCCACTCAGTTCACCACAATTTAACCAAGGTATATTGCATGAGAGATATGTCTCCTTTAAGATGAAGACAGCTCTATAAAGAGGTCGAAAGGCCATTGTTTGGAGTAGTTTTCTTGAGTAGTCAACAAAGATTATTTTCCAACATTTCTTTCTTATTTTCTCTCTATCTATACTCATTGCAGGGCACTTTAATCACAATTTATCTTGCATCTTGTCTCTATGATGTAACTAGTCTTTTGGTGAATAAAAAGACAAATTTTGACCATGTTATTCTTCTAGCTTCCCAACTCATGGAGATAATATTTCATGTTTTATGTAGTGATATAGATAGTTTTGCCTCTACAATCATTTATATCACATTCTCTTCTTTCTTTCTTTCACATTTTATTGATTACTAATTAAAATTCTCACATTTATTTCTAATTAACCAACCATTTTTATCCTTGGGTGTATCATTGCATGCCAAAGACCCATATTATGTGCCAATTTCCTATGCTAATTTGCAAATTTTTAGATGATTTTCAACACATGACAAGCTATGGGTACCCCCAAAAATTGGAAACCACCAATCCACACAAAGAGGCAATCAGCCAGTGACCTTTGGGTTGATTTGCCTACTACTTATCACTTCATTTTTGTGATACAAGTCAATGTTTTCTTGTGGTACAAATGTGTGCTCACAAGCCTGTGGCTTCTAGAATAGTGTAAAGTCCATATCAAATAGGGTTTGATCACGTGCTTCAAAACTTGATGCCAAATCTTCAAGAGCTTCAAATTTTCCCTACTTTTAAATAAGGATAGCTTTTCATCGACTGTGAGGAGACATTCGCTCCCATGGCACGTTATTCATCCATCATGACAATTCTGGCACTTGCAGCTCAAATGGAGTGGAAGATCCACCAAATGGACGTGATTCCTTGACGAGGTGGTTAAGGAAGAGATTTATATGGACCAGCCAAAGGGATTTGAGACATTCAGCGGAGACACACATGTATGTTTGTTGAAGAGATCTCTTTACGGCCTAAAGCCATCTCCAAGAGAACGGTACACTCAGATTGATAGCTACCTATAGGGATTGCCCTTCACTCAGAGTGAGGCAGATACCAACATGTTCTCTATCACGATTAGAGGGCTTCCACTCATTCTAGTGCTTTATGTTGACGATCTTATTTAGACTAGAGCAGGCAGCTTGATTCAAGATTGCAAGGCAGAACTTGCAAGGGAGTTTGAGATGAAGGATATATGACTTCCGCACTATTTCCTCAAGTGAGGTATGGCAAGGTGATGGGGAAATTTTCTTGGGGCAAGGGAAGTACACTACAAAGATCCTCAGGAGGTTTCATATGCAAGATTGCAAGCCCATAACCACACCTCTAGTTACAAACTAGAGGAAGGTGGAGGCTAGCAAAGCAGAGTGAGTAGACGCTACATTGTACATGCAACTTATCAAGTTGTTGATGTACTTTGTCAACATACGATCTAACATATGTTTTGCAGGGAACCAGTGCAGCAAATTCATGATGGATCCTACCAAAGTTCACTTGGTTGTTGCGAAACATGTTTTGAGGTATCTCAGAGGCACAACGGATTATGGATTATGGTACAGACAAGTTGATACAATGAGGCTCGAGGGCTTCATAGATGCAAATACGGCAAAGGAGCTCCACGGATCAGAAGAGTACCTCAAGTGGCATCTTCAACATTGGGTCAGCAGTTGTTTCCTGGTTCAACAAGAAGAAGAGATCAGTTACACTCAGTTAAACAGAATCTGAGTACATGGCTTCTAGTTTGGTAGCATGTGAAGCTATGTGTATGAGGAAGTTGCTTGTGGGACTTTTCAATCAAGGGATGGAGCCCACTGTGATACACTATGACAATCAAAGTTGCATTAAGATTTATGAGAATCCAGTGTTTCAAGATCACTCCATCCATATCGAGATCATGTATCATTGTCTCAAGGACTATGTGAAGATAGTGAAGCTATTGTACATTCCAACATAGGAGCAGACAACAAATATCTTGACCAAGGCATTGGCAAGAGGCAATTTCGTCTTGTGCCTTAGCCACTGAAGACCACGGATTTGTCTTTCTCTAGCATGACTGTGAGTTCATGAGATAGACTTCAATTACGATGAGTTGAATTCAAATTTACTAGAATGGTAATCACATTTTCATGCGTACCTTTGGAGCTTCAATTAAGCGAAGTCTTCTTCAATTAGACTACACATAGTTTTAAAAACCGGACCAGTCGAACTGAAAATCAGTCAAACCGGTCGGTTAGATCCCTGAGATTTCAAACTGGCCCAACAAATCCAATTTGTTGGCTAGTTGAGACCGATTGGGTACCAAATTGGTCAATTTTTGTTACCAAACCAATTATATTGGTACCTAACAAGTCCTAATTAGCCAGTTTGGTACCTAACCACTCCTCACCAGTTAATTTTGTAAAAAACCAACCAATTAGGAAGCCACATGGTTGAGCGTGTTGATGGGACTCGCAAGTGGCTTTTAGAGGTGATTTTTAGCAAACCATGGTACATTCCCTCCTAAATCTAGGCCCCTGAGCTTTATTAAATGATGCCTAAGCTCGTATTCACCTCACACATTCAACTTCTAGTGTTTGAGAGCATATGAGAGCTTGGACAATTGTGCAACAGCATTGAGCTTTGGAGCAATAGCAACAAGTTTGGAGGTTCATTGTCATCTTTGAGCTAGTTTGGAGTTCTCTAGTTGAGTTGGGGGTGTTGATCCCAATGCAAATATGGTTGTTGAACCAAGATTTGAAGGCAGTGAAACAACAAGACCGAGCACAACACGTGATGATTCATTAGGGAAGCAGTAGTTGTGCAGCTTGGCGAACTCGTGCTTCTAATTCTGCTAGGCCGTTTCTCATGCTACTACTAGTATTGCTATTGAGGATAAAAAGGAGTTTGAGGAGTCCTCAAACTCTGAGCTAGATGATGCTTGCGTAGCTCCTGGTGATGATCCCATGTGTAGTAGTGATGATGAGTTGATCGGTGATTTGTTGTAGGCTAATGGCCTAGTAACTTGAGTTGTACATTGCTTTCGGACTCTCGAGACCAATTAGAGCCTCGTTCTAGCATTGTTTTTGGACTCTAGAAGCCATTTAACACCTCATTGATTATGTTGTTGGTCAATGATATCATTGTATTGTATTGCACTTTGTGCCATTTTGATATATGGACCCTTACATGGTATATAGATGAGAAGACTTTCCATATTTTTTCCCTAATGGTTTGGAAACACGATTTGCAATCTTAAGAATAAATTTGTTTTCATTAGCATTAATTATTTTATGTCTTTTTTCTAATTTCAATTTATTGAATCCAGTTCAACCTGATTTGGTTCACAGTTAGATAGGCCGCCAATTCGAAACTCAGGTTCTGGTTTTTCAAACTATGGATTACAAGACTAGGTGGCAGTGACAAGTTTAGTTAGAACGAGTTAAGATTTTAGTGTTGATTGGAAAGAGAACGAATTAAGACTTCAGTGTTAATTAGAGAGAAAACGAGTTGAATTCTCGGTTAACTCCTAATCACAACTGAAGGAAACTCGAGTGAACTGCTAAACAAACTAGACCTCCTCGCATGGTTTGAATTCTATCTATAAAGAAAAGAAAGAAGGTACAAATTCATATATCATTCTTTGTATGTGTAGGGTGTATAATTGAGGAGCAATTGTGCGCTAGGAAATAGGAGCCCAAGTGCGCTACGAAATAGGAGCCCAAGTGCACTAGGAAATAGGAGCTTGTGCACAAGGATATAGGAGCTTGTGCACAAGGATATAGGAACCTCGTGCACAAGGATTATGGAGATAAGGAGATTAGAATTCGCAAAGCAAGTCAGGTTACCCAGCAAGGGAACAATTGCGTGCAAGGTCAACATTAAGCAATGATTCAGGAAGGACGAGATCAATTGTAGAAGCTGAGACAGAAGCCTAGCACTTACTCAAATACATATTACTAGCTGTAGTAGCAGGGTGAATTGCATTAGATCCATTTTCTCAAGAACAATCAATAAAATACCACAACACAAAAGGCAGGTTTTCCCTTTTGGGTTTCCTAGATAAAACAAGCGTGTGAATTTTGTGTGCATGTGTTTTTATCTCTAGTGTTTTTCCCCTGCTTATAGATTGTTCAGAGACTCTGTAACTTGGTGAAAGTAAATTTGGTTTCAATTTTCAGTTGCCTTGTTTTCAATAATTCGTCTAAGTATTTGCGGAATTTCGAGAAAATTAACAAACCTGAAGAAAAAAAAACTGAACCAAAAAACCAGTTGACCATAAAATACATAAATATAAAATCTGGACAAAAACACATATTCATGTGCATCCATGTGAATCCAAACCATTGTACACAACTATGCAAACTTTCTCCGTTATATAGCTAGTAAGGGTCCATATAACCGAAATAGCACCGAGTGCAATCCATCTCTAGACCAAAACATCAACAAAGAGCATTAGATGACCTCTGGAGTCCAAAAAACAATCATGCTATAACAAATACCTACATATCATAAAAATCATTGCCTTTATTGGGATCCTCGACATCGGTATCACACTCTAAGCGTTAAAATAAGATACAAACAAACAAACAAACAAAAGCAAAAATAAAACAAAAAAAACTTAACATGTCGAATCAAGATTTTACTTTATTGATGGGTACATTTTTACTAGGGTCGCAATAAAGGAGTTCAACAATCAATGCCATCAAAATCGAGGTACATAAAGGGCTTGGTGCTCTTGTTAAATGTCAGTTCCATACCCTCATACATGACGAGCTTCAATGGAAACGTTGCAATCCCCCCAATCTCGATATCCTAAAAATTGTTATGTTTGTTGTATTTCAAGTGGGATCTAAAATTCTACTCTCTATACGAAATCCAATGAAGTTGGAACAACCCTCAAAATTTCTGAAATAATTAATGGTAATGTTAAAAAATTAAGTGGAAGTGATAGATTTAACATTAACTTAAATGCATAGCATTGATAAGGCCCTAAAGGTTGAATATTAGGATGCCCCACTCAAATTATTTCTTTCTTTTAAAAAAATTGCATTCCAAGGGTCCGTAGTAACATTGTTAAGAACCGACCGCTTTGGTGGAAAAAGGTTGGTGAGATACTAAACTGGCCTTTTCCAATCACTAGCACTGGTTCAGACCAGTTTTTGCTTGAAAACGGTCATACCACCCTAGTTCGGTTCTTCTAACATTGTTTAGCATTGTAATTGAATAAAATAAGGGTTGTTTTACTGCTCAAAATAAGAGTTTTCAGTTCTGGTTTATGCATAAATGTCAGTTCCATACCCTCATACATGACGAACTCCAATGGAAACGTTGCAATCCCCCCAATCTCGATATCCTAAAAATTGTTATGTTTGTTGTATTTCAAGTGGGATCTAAAATTCTACTCTCTATACGAAATCCAATGAAGTTGGAACAACCCTCAAAATTTCTGAAATAATTAATGGTAATGTTAAAATTTTAAGTGGAAGTGATAGATTTAACATTAACTTAACTGCATAGCATTAATAAGGCCCTAAAGGTTGAATATTAGGATGCCCCACTCAAAATATTCCTTTCTTTTAAAAAAATTACATTCCAAGGGTCTGTAGTAACATTGTTAAAAACCGACCGCTTCGGTGGAAAAAGGTCGGTGAGATACTGAACTGGCCTTTTCCAATCACTAGCACTGGTTCAGACCAGTTTTTGCTTGAAAACGGTCAGACCAGCCTAGTTCGGTTCTTCTAACATTGTTTAGCATTGTAATTGAATAAGATAAGGGTTGTTTTACTGCTCAAAATAAGAGTTTTCAGTTCTGGTTTATGCATAATAAAATTTTCCTAGAGGGCTCAATCTTATCAAGAACACTTCAGTATCTTTTTCTCTTGGATTGCCTAGAAAATTGGGGCATTAACAATTGAAATATTGTCCACTGCCACTGCTGTTTTATTTTGTATTTCATAACATTCCTAAGGCAAAGAAATAACTGTGCAACTTCAGTCAAGTTTGGGAAATAAGAATGCAAGCTTATGATGGGAGGAATTAAGCATTCAAGATGGGATCCATGATGAAATTGTACCAGTGAATTGTATCCATCAAAAATACATTTTCTATATTGTCTCTCTAGATGTGTCTTGGAGATACGAGAGATTTTGTTCACATCAATGTCAAGCATTGCAAATTAATGTGAACCAATTGAAAAGGACTGGCAGACTAGTGCTTTTATTGCAAGTCCTTTTGTTGATTTATTTTCTTGGATTTTAAAACAGGTTTAAGTTTACATTCTTGTGAAATTGGGTTATATATTTTCTTTTAGATGAAAATAGTCCATAAATGCATAACTCATTTAGCATTGGCAAACTGAGTTTCCATTTTGGCGTTTGATATCATGAATATTTTCTTTAATGTAAATACATAATGTTGTACATGTGTTCCCAAATACCATCAATCACCCATACTCTTAAAGGATTGGTATTGGTATTCTCTGGTTGTTGTTTTCAAATAATTTTGCTATTATTCTCTTTCTTCTTTCAGAAATGTCCCTAAGCCAAAACAAACGCAGCTTAGGATGTAACATGCTTCAAATTTCAACCAACTCAGGACTGATTTCATCTTTGCTTTGGGAAAGAGAGACACCTAAGGCAATTTTCATTTTGGTGCAACTAAAACAACCATACCTTTCTTATGACACGTCTGGATTACTTTTCTTTTTCTTTGATTGATAAATGACCCCTTGATAACAAAGTGGCCTACCTTTGGCTTAGGGGTCGTAACATATGTGTATCTATTGTGCCAAATTCACCCATGACATGCTCAACATCCGTAAGCCGTCAAGGTCACAAAGACTTCCAACGAGTCACACATGCAGTAGTTAACTATGCCAACAGCACTAAAGTGGCAACATCTATACCCCAAGATCTAAAGCATTGAAAGTGCTTGAATTGACTATTATATGCCTGATGATTATTTTGTTTATGGATTGGGGAGCAAAAATGAATTGACTATTATATGCCTGATGATTATTTTGTTTATGGATTGGGGAGCAAAAAATGGCATATGGCTAAGCTCTGTTCAAGAAACTGAACTCATAAATCAATTGGGTTTCCTTGAATTAAATGCCTCTTATGAAGATAACATGCTTGATATTTGAATGGTAAACAAATAAAGTGTATATAATGCAACAGTTGCAGATCAGCGTTCCCATTGAGGTAATAAAAATAAAGATAGGAGAAAAATATATTCCATGTGTTCCAGACACGAATAAAATATTAGAGTCAGTGTTGTGCATGAGTATCAGAGGGATAAATTCAGGAAGACTATCATTCTCAATATCCTTTATCACTGATTAACAAAATCAAATTTACATCGACAAATGACGTTTTGCCAGCCCATTGAAAACGTTTTGCGAGCCCCTTGAAAACAAGGGCACTCCCTCAAATACACTATCATTTTCAATTTCCTTTATCATTGATTAACAAAATCAAATTTTCATTGACAAAAAACGTTTTGCGAGCCCCTTGAAAACAAGGGCACTCCCTCAAATTTAATGTATTTATGGTTCTATGTATTTATGGTTCTGTACACCTAAATTTTCAACAAAAGCCAAACAAGATAACCCATTAAAAAAATAATTCATTGGAACAAATAAAAGAACCCTGCTAAATAAATATTTTGTAGTATTGTAATTATCCTCTGCATATTTAAAAGGCTAAACGAGCCTTCAAAGATGTCCGGGCATTGCCCACTTTAGAGGATAATAAAAATTCAAATCACCTCTAGGACATTTTATTAACTTCGGTAGGTTTAGGGTCAATGAGCTTCACATTCAATCTTGCTTAAACATGAACGAGCTTTGATATACATCGTGGCCTAAAATAACGATTTGGGGTAATTACCAAACAAGATAACCCATTAAAAAAATAATTCATTGGAACAAATAAAAGAACCCTGCTAAATAAATATTTTGTAGTTATCCTCTGCATATTTAAAAGGATAAATGAGCCTTAAAAGATGTCCCGGGCATTGCCCACTTCAGAAGATAATAAAAATTCAAATCGCCTCTAGGACATTTTATTAACTTCGGTAGGTTTAGGGTCAATGAGCTTCACATTCAATCTTGCTTAAAATGAACGAAATTTGATATACATCGTGGCCTAAAATAACGATTAAAAATGAACGAAATTTGATATACATCGTGGCCTAAAATAACGATTTGGGGTTATTGACAACCATCATGGCCTAAAATTATGGTTTAAGGTTATTGACAACCATCATGGCCTAAAAGTAAGGTTTAGGACATACAGGCATAAATAAAGGCCTGAGGTTAGGGTTAAATCCTTCATGCAGAATCTGATTTTAGGGCGAACCCTGATTTGCCCCTCGGAACCGCCATACCAATACAACTTTCTCTGAGAAACCCCAAATCTAAAACCCTGGAAACCCTAAACCAGCTGAAGTTTACAGCAAATCAAATGCAACCACTGAGAAAATATAAAACAAAAATCATCTAACCTCGATAACCAATAAACTTACAGAGGCGGTCTTCAAGAGCTCAAAATGCTTGTTGCCTTTACAGAGCAAACAATCGATGTAGGTGAAATCCTTTTTATCTACGGACTTCCCATTTTTTCAGAACTCTGCCGATACAATTTGCTCTACTCTGCATCGCTCGGGAAAATCTTTGGATTGGGCTGCTCACAAGAATCCTCTGTATAAGCTCCAAACCTGCCTTTGGCATTCCTGAGAGCCTTTTGCGCAGGCGTCAATGACAGATTCTATAAATTAGGTGGCGGAGGCTAGAAGCTCTGTAAAACCAGCCACGTACCAAGGTTTTATTAAAGCCGAGGAAGACATTGGGATACCAACCCAGTTTTGATTAAATTTCATTAAAGCCGAGGGAGACAGAGGCATTGGATACGATATAATTTATGAGCTTACCGTACTGAAAAAAATTCTAAGAATTTCATGTTTTACATAGTTTAACTTAGGGTGCTGGGGGTTTCCCGGTGATGACTCCGCCGCCACCATCAGAGAGTCAAATCCCAATGGATGGCGTCAGCTGTGCACGGACTAATGAATAAAAGCTTTGAAATTACTTGTAAACCAGTTTCGATTTTTGTGTTGCCGTAATGCTTGCCAAACCCGCCATTTTGCTCGGCATCATTGTATCATCTGCATTCTTCATCCACCGTCTACAACTTCGCTATGGAGCTTCCAACCGCCATGGGAAAAACAATAAATCTATGCTTAAGTCCGCAACACACAGGTTCATTTGGGTGATGTACTATTTTGAAGCTTTTGTCCATAAAAAAAATATATTGTCGTGCGTTGATTGAGGTTCGTTGTACCTGACATCTGTGTTTGTTTTTGTTTATAGTACCAACTTCATTCTCTTTTAATAAATGACCGTTTGAGGCCATAAACTTTTTTAATAAATTTTTCGTAATGGACTTGCCCAAGTTTACATGTATACTAATTTGATTAAAGTCCCATCGACGAAACTTTTCGAATGGATTGAAATACGCTATACGAAAATCTAATATAATATTGTATAGATGCAACTCCGATCTAGGATTTTCTTTTAATATGAGCTAGGTTATATTATAATTCTGAAAGAGAGGAAAAGTTAACATTATTTATAATCTAATGATTAAATTGAGAAACTTGTTATATTTTTTTGTTTATAAGAGTGGTACTTATCATGAATATAGGAGTTGGAATTTTGGAATTATAGTTATTTACTTCGGGGTAGTAATTTAAGTAAAAGAGGGATAGAAGTTGTACAATGATCAATATAGTTTTGCACACTCATAATTCCATACAATTATATGAACATGATGTTGGTCTTATAATTGTATTGGCAAATTTATACAATAATGTGGATGGTTTGTATAGTTGTTTTTATAGTTCATATCAAGAAGATTGAGCTACATGTTTTTGTATGAGGATTATCCTTCTCACTCACCCTACAAAGAATTACAATCATATGAACATGATGTACGGTCATATAGACATGGTCTTATAGTTGTATTGGCAAATTTAGACAATAATGTGGATGATTTATATAATTGTTTTTATTATTCATATCAAGAAGATTGAGCAACACGTTTTTGTGTGAGGGTCATCTTTCTCACTGAGCCTACAAAGAATTGTGATTTGTTTGTGTGAAAGTCATGTGGAAAGATATGGTGAATACCATAATTATATTCTTAAGTTTTCTATAAACAACACATCGAAAATAAAATCTTTAAATATTTATAATAAATACAAATTTATATAAATTTATATTTTGTTTTTAATATATACATATTATAGTATCAATTCTAGATCAAAAAAATAAAAACATTATTCATTCTGATAAATAATTTCGATTTTTTTATTCCTTAAGAATATTATTTTCACACATAAACCCATGTCATTCCTGCACAATAAACAAAAGTGACATGGTGACAATGTGTAAAAAAACAAGAGTTGTGATATTGTCAACACATGGCCCTTGTTTTGTAATGTAACTTAGTGGCTAAATACACATAATGTCGGTTCTAATTCATTGATATGATTATTTTATTTATTACTTTTCAATGTATTTTTTAAGCTACTATATTAGTCAAAAAAATATTTATTAAAAAATATCATTATTATTTTGATAAAGGATTAATTATTTTTTTTAGATTTTTATATATTAGTTAAATTTTATTTATTAAACTTTGAATCATGGTGTCTATACAATAGAGGGATAAATTAATCGCCCTCGTGATTAATGTGTCCAAAGCATTCACTATGAGAGAACGACAAGGCCTTGGGCATGCCCCTTTGTCTGTACATAATCTGAGAGATCGCGATGGTGGCAAGCTCCTCTCAACTCAGCACTTATGGCCGATCAAGTTCTGGTACACACCTCCACCTGATGGCAGTAATGGCTTGCCTATACAGAATGTTAAGAATGCCAAAACCATGGGTAACAAAAGGTAGAAACATTATTTACAACATCCCTTCACAATCGTTATAGTGAGGGAGTGCGGCAGAGGCAGGCCGCCTCTCCCTCCCTAGCACATCTAGAGCATTGAACAATTTGATGATTACATCCCCCATTGCTATCGACACCTAATTGCAGACCTGGAGGCCCAAGAGATGGGCATCACCAGCGATAATGTGTGGTCTCTCCGCAATCTACATGGTCGCCACCTTATAGACCAATAAGATGTTGCTATGGTGTTAGAGGGACATGTTTGGGACCTATACCTTTCACATTCAATGTGCCATGGCTGGGTTGCGAACCATCCTTAGTGCTTTGGGGCTTCAACTCTAGCATACTTCCTTGTTTGCAAACAACTCCTCTTCACAGAGCCCTATGGATTCTACCTCGCAAGATACCAGGACCTATAGGCAACATACGCGTCACACTTAGGGTTAATCCTCATCCAGACGTAAACAACAATGCAGTACCATGGAGAACATTCTTGTAGATCTTGGAACATCTTGTAGTAAGGAAGCTCATACAAGTGTCGCAAGCGGCATCGCCCATCCTCTGCCTACAATGCACCAACCATCAATTAGGCACTCGTTTCCTGTAATGCGTCATCTTCTAGTTGGGCAACCTCCGCTAACTAAGCACCCTCCACCCGATGATGAGGACTACTACAGACCAACGCCGGTGGAATGGGAAGATCCTCCTTAGCTCAAGCATCGCAAGGATAACCCCAGGAAGTAGCACTTGGCATTGTTGAGGCTTCCATTGCGACTAAGGTCATTTTGAGGCTTTTTACCTTCTATTGTTTTTTGATGATATAAACTATACAAGTGGTCATCTAATCTTCCTCACAATGGCAAATGGTCTTGCCTGCCACAGTTTTGTGACAACTAGCCTATTTTGCTTATGGTGCAATCTTGTATATGGCTAGCCAAATCCCTCCAAACATGTAATCTTTATACATTTTCTACAATGCAAAGATTTCTAATACTATTTATATATATATATATATATATATATATATATATATATATATATATATAAAGTTTTGTGACAACTAGCCTATTTTGCTTATGTGCAATCTTGTATACGGCAAGCCAAATCCCTCAAAGCATGTAAACTTTGTACATTTTCTAGAATACAAAGATGTCTAACTTTTATATATGTGTGTGTGAGAGAGAGAGAGAGAGAGAAAAGTAAAGTGAACCACTTAACAAAGAGAATTTAATTAGATTCACATAAAATTTAAGCATATTTTTTTCTCTTATAAACATGTCAACTATCTTAGGGAAGTATTTGAACTAAAGATGTGGGAGTGAGTAGCTAAGATTTTATAGTGGTTTTTGTTCATCCCCTTTATGTTGATCATTTTTATTGTATATTAGGGTTTCATTTGTGGTTGGGTGCATATTTTTTCAATTTTCATGATAGCTTTGGATTTTTTTTCCAGTAAATTAGGGTTTGTCTTGCTTTGCAGTTGGCTCAATTTATTGTTAGCTCAATAATTATTTTCCTGTTCCATGGGTTCCCAACTCATTGGGGTCTTTCATGTTGTCGGACTACAATCTATTGGTGTTTCTCTAAATCTTGAGTGACTAAGACCATTGCTTGTTCAATGGGTCTCCAAAGCAGATTTGTTGAAAAGGATGAATTAATTCTCTCCCTTAATTTGGGATTTTTCTCCTCTATGAAGAATAATGTGACTACATTGAAGGAAACAAGATTAATTGGTAAGTATATTGGCCCTTGCCCTAACTATAATTATGTTTTAGAATGGATCTCTATTAATTGGGTAAATCACGAGCTTGTTGGTATTTTCTATCATGGAAGTAGTTATTATACTTTTCTTTTTTAAAACGAGGAGGATAGAGATCAAATATAAAAATATTGACATTATTTCATGGACACTATAGGAATGTTTATCACCCATTGGTCTCTAGATTTCAACCCCGTGATGGAAATTTCTTTTGCACCTGCGTGGATTAGATTCTATCGACACCTAATTGCAGACCTGGAGGCCCAAGAGATGGGCATCACCAGCGATAATGTGTGGTCTCTCCGCAATCTACATGGTCGCCACCTTATAGACCAATAAGATGTTGCTATGGTGTTAGAGGGACATGTTTGGGACCTATACCTTTCACATTCAATGTGCCATGGCTGGGTTGCGAACCATCCTTAGTGCTTTGGGGCTTCAACTCTAGCATACTTCCTTGTTTGCAAACAACTCCTCTTCACAGAGCCCTATGGATTCTACCTCGCAAGATACCAGGACCTATAGGCAACATACGCGTCACACTTAGGGTTAATCCTCATCCAGACGTAAACAACAATGCAGTACCATGGAGAACATTCTTGTAGATCTTGGAACATCTTGTAGTAAGGAAGCTCATACAAGTGTCGCAAGCGGCATCGCCCATCCTCTGCCTACAATGCACCAACCATCAATTAGGCACTCGTTTCCTGTAATGCGTCATCTTCTAGTTGGGCAACCTCCGCTAACTAAGCACCCTCCACCCGATGATGAGGACTACTACAGACCAACGCCGGTGGAATGGGAAGATCCTCCTTAGCTCAAGCATCGCAAGGATAACCCCAGGAAGTAGCACTTGGCATTGTTGAGGCTTCCATTGCGACTAAGGTCATTTTGAGGCTTTTTACCTTCTATTGTTTTTTGATGATATAAACTATACAAGTGGTCATCTAATCTTCCTCACAATGGCAAATGGTCTTGCCTGCCACAGTTTTGTGACAACTAGCCTATTTTGCTTATGGTGCAATCTTGTATATGGCTAGCCAAATCCCTCCAAACATGTAATCTTTATACATTTTCTACAATGCAAGATTTCTAACTATATAGATATAATATATATATATATTATATATATATATATATTATATATAATATATATATATATATATATATATATTTATATATATATATAATATTATATATATATAAAGTTTTGTGACAACTAGCCTATTTTGCTTATGTGCAATCTTGTATACGGCAAGCCAAATCCCTCAAAGCATGTAAACTTTGTACATTTTCTAGAATACAAAGATGTCTAACTTTTATATATGTGTGTGTGAGAGAGAGAGAGAGAGAGAGAAAAGTAAAGTGAACCACTTAACAAAGAGAATTTAATTAGATTCACATAAAATTTAAGCATATTTTTTTCTCTTATAAACATGTCAACTATCTTAGGGAAGTATTTGAACTAAATATGTGGGAGTGAGTAGCTAAGATTTTATAGTGGTTTTTGTTCATCCCCTTTATGTTGATCATTTTTATTGTATATTAGGGTTTCATTTGTGATTGGGTGCATATTTTTTCAATTTTCATGATAGCTTTGGATTTTTTTCCAGTAAATTAGGGTTTGTCTTGCTTTGCAGTTGGCTCAATTTATTGTTAGCTCAATAATTATTTTCCTGTTCCATGGGTTCCCAACTCATTGGGGTCTTTCATGTTGTCGGACTACAATCTATTGGTGTTTCTCTAAATCTTGAGTGACTAAGACCATTGCTTGTTCAATGGGTGTCCAAAGCAGATTTGTTGAAAAGGATGAATTAATTCTCTCCCTTAATTTGGGATCTTTCTCCTCTATGAAGAATAATGTGACTACATTGAAGGAAACAAGATTAATTGGTAAGTATATTGGCCCTTGCCCTAACTATAATTATGTTTTAGAATGGATCTCTATTAATTGGGTAAATCACAAGCTTGTTGGTATTTTCTATCATGGAAGTAGTTATTATACTTTTCTTTTTTAAAACGAGGAGGATAGAGATCAAATATAAAAATATTGACATTATTTCATGGACACTATAGGAATGTTTATCACCCATTGGTCTCTAGATTTCAACCCCGTGATGGAAATTTCTTTTGCACCTGCGTGGATTAGATTGTCATATATTCCCCTTATTTGCTAGGGTGAACGTATTTTCAAGGCTATATGATTTGTGAAATGTCGTGGATATTCCACTGGACAATTTGTTATAGCAAATCCGATAATAGTATATTAAAATTATGAATTTTTACACTATTACAGTTTTATTAAAGTTATAGATATGTAAATTTAACTGTAATTAGTAGCTGCATGCAAATGGAAATTATGCAGAAAAGTAGAAAACAACAAAATAAGCTCACACACACACATAAGACACAGGATATGCTATGGGAAACCCTTTCAAGAGAAAACCCAACTAGAAGGTGAGGTTGCTTCGCTCTCTTTCTCTGTTTGGAAAATAAGGTTGCAGGTACAAAGAAATAATGCATGTGGTATGTGGGTTACTACAGTGCACAGATCATCTATGTGTGCTCTATATCTCTCTTGACTATCTTTGCTCAACTATGGAACAAAATGCTCTCGAAAGAATGGAATGCTTCTTCCTCCTAGTAGCTCGGTTATAACACAACCCGATAGCCTACTAGTGGTTGAGTTTGACTACATCAACTCTTAACTAGAGTTACAATATAGACTCTTCTAGAGTCTTTTACATAAAAACCACATGGCTAGCCCCTTTTCAATGAATAATGGAAGCTGATGCGGCATCCTCTGTGTGAAAATAGGAAGGTCAACTTCTAAGTGGCATAACTTTTACATGCAAACTTTGATTGATGCACTTCTTTCGCCATAGGAAATATATTTGTGTGTAGAATAACATGAAGAGATGTTGTGCTAAAGCAACAAAGTTTTACCCCCCAAAAAACATCATTTGATGCCTCAAAATGCTCCTAGAATGTTTCAAACGTCGTTTTGCCAAAACTGGGTCCCGCCAGTAAAAATGGTCGTATGAGTTGATTACTCCACTTTTTCCACTATGAATGCATCAAGATGGATGAAAAACAATATAATGATTCAATTAATATCACTGTAGGATATAAATTGGGCTAATTTATTTATAATGGTGTAGATAAGGAGAATATCTTCTCTTATGCCATTATTTACGTTGAAATGGGTTTTTTAAAAGGCCTCCCCAAGGTTAATCAACTTAACTTGGACAGTTGGTACAATCTCCAAAATCCTAGATTATGAATAAGTTCCCTTTAAATGTAATTCTTGCCATGAGTATGGGAGCTTTGCAAAAAGTTGTCCTAAGGCTCCAACTTATCATCATTCTTCTAATCATTTGTCGTCTTCTCATATTAATGATGATAAAGGAGCATTCAAGCTAGTTACAAGAAAACACAAAAAGCAATTGACTAAGAGGCAACATGCTAGCAAGCATGAATCTCATCAGCATCCTCCCACCTATAATAGATATGAAGTTTTCAAGTTCCGAGTGGCAGAAGTTATGGGTGATGAGGCCCAAGTTGATAAATCATTCCTAGATTAAGTGTCTCCAAAGAATATTAATTCATTTGTTGAGGAAAAATTTGCATCCAATGATACTGACAAAATCCCTCTTACAGAAAAGAAAGAAGAAGAAGTTGCAACAGAAGATGAGGAGGAACTCAAACCCCACTCTTCTTCTCCTTCCTACTCAAATGTGTTAAAAAATAATATGTGTTCTTCCCCTCCTTTAAATATAATTTGGAAAAATTAAAACAAGAAAGCCCTGAAATTTGGTGTCGAGAACTCTCTTGCCTCCCGTGGGTCTAACAGTGAGTCAATTTCTCTCAAATCTTAAAATGTTTTTGTTTTTGCATCATCTTGTGCAAGAAATTTGTAAGAATCTACTCATGTTCACAAGAAATGGTACGTGCAAGCTTTAGGTGGTTTAGTATCAAATCTTTGTCCCTCTTCCTTTTTTGGGTGAATTATGAGTTTTAGCTCCTTTCTTTTTAGATTCGTGGAAGAAATCTTCTTTGTAGTAGTCACTCTGATGTACTTGTTGCGTATTCCCGACGTAATCTTTTATTAATACAATCTCTCTCTCTCTCTCTCTCTCTCTCTCTCTCTCTCTATATATATTATATATATATATATATATATATATATTAATATATATATATATATATATATATATATCATTTGAGTAGTTGTAAGATGAGCACTTTTTTCTTTGTTTTTATTTTAATAAGTGATAAATAACTAAGGAATTGAATTTGTAATATATTATTATAATAATTTTAAATTGTATTGTCACCATAACCTTGTATACTGAAGGAGGGACCTAGTCAAGCTCTTCTCCCTTCACAATGGGAGGTTGAAAAGCAACACCTAGCCATGAGACCATACCAATTATCAAAAACCACCATGGGACAAGGGACATGAGACTGGAAAGTAGAAAACAAAATGACATAGAGAGGGGTGGGAGTCAAGTTGAATGGGAGGGAAAGAAAACGAAGGGACCATGGAAAATAAAGGTAAACACGAGAAGAAAAACTAAGAATATAAGTGTCCAAATGGGGAGGCCATTTGGAAATAAAGGCTACACTAAGGCTTAAAAACCAACTCAAAATCCCATGTAATAAATCCCCACCAAGAATTGCAAGCCCAAAGAGGGAAAATAAAACCAAAATTGTATGAAACAAAAATTCCTATAAAACGCTAATATCATCACATCTATGACCAAGGAGAAGTTCAAGATGGAGAGGAAGAAAAATATGAACTTGTGACTCCCTCTTTGCAGTTGTAGTGCACCCGAAGTGGCATGTTCTAGGTTAACTAGATACCAGCTGAGAACAACTACCAACCCTACATGTAAATATAGCTCCATCCACCAACTAACATTGGTTCACCTAATTCCTAAACTTTCCTTTCCCAAGAATGGTAATTCTACAAAGGACAACAATTTCCCACTAGATCTGCATAAATGGAAACCCCCATGCAACTATATAAATTGTAGGTTGCCTTTCCTTATCAACATTCCCCTAAGCAGTTTCACCATATACCATTGTTTGTCCAAATTCATTCATGATTACCACGCATTGGCTCCTCAAGTTTACATGCAGGATGGGTTGTCCTTCTCTGGATTCCCATGCATCTACAACCATCGCCTTCAACCTCTCCCACGCATAACGCAGACTGTGTCGCAGTTGCAAGTGTACTATTAACCATGCAACTCTTCCTATTTTCATTAATTTCTTCACACTCATTTCAATTAGTGGTGGTTTCCCCACCGTATGAGCACCCTCCTTAGGGGATGAATAATTTGAAATTTATAATTAATACTATTATTTAAAAATTTAAACGAGAAAAAAATATTTAAATTTTATCTATTAATATTTTAAACTAATATCTTTATATCTTTATTTTATTTGTATTTGTATTATAACAATTAAAAAACTTTGTGTTATGCACAATTTGGCTCCGAGGAAGCTTTGACAATTGTTGTTCTCCCGATATCCTGCTTCGATTGGTTCCCATGACCCCTCTAGAGTCCTCTACAAGGGGGGCCAACCTCCTCCTCCACCTAATCTAGCTCCAAACCCATTCTTGTCTCTTATTTCATATCTCCACCTAGCCTGTGATTACCCCTCTATTTCTAGATTTGTTAAACGATTAGACTCCATATATGAGATTGATCAACCCCTAACCATTCCTCGCAAGGCATCTCTCTCCCTTACTGAGCGAGGATTGGTCAAGCAATTCACTGGTCTCTATCCTTCTCCAAAAGCTGTGCAAAAATGGATACAGTGAAAATGGTCTCCAAAAATCTTGGCACACTTTTGCGGAAGAGGATACTTCACCTTCTATTTTGAATCCAAGGAAGATAGAGACTTAATCTTAAGGAATGGATTGTATTCCTTGGATTCGAGGGGTCTCTATTTGAATAGATGGACCCCAAATTTTGATCCTAAACTTGATATCCCTATTGTTGTGCTAGTCTAGGTTTGTCTCCCTCACCTTCCCCTTCGTTGTTGGGGGGGTGAATCAATAAGAACCACACGAAATGCAATTGAAAAATACATAGATCAGAGTGAACCAAAGGAAAACATGCATGTATGCGCAAAGATCTACATAGAAGTCAATCTATCCAGAGGACTTTCTGAAGCAGTGAAGCTTAGGGTTGATAACTGGATGCATATTCAACAACTAGACTATGAACAACTACCCTTCAAATGCAAGGTATATCATGAATATGGACACTTCACCAATAAATGTCCAAAACATTATGCATCTCAATATTAAGAGGCCTGAGATGAACAATGGCAAACAATTAGACGTAAAAATAACAACCCCAACAAATATTCAAAACAACTCGAACCTTCACACCCTCACCGTGTATCCTTTACTCCTTCTTCTTCAAATGCCAACCCCTTGCCTCAATCTAGGGCCTCTATGCCCAACTCCTCTAATACCTTTGGGATTTTAGCCAATGGACTCATTCTCAGGGGAAGGGAAACCATCGAAATAACCTCAAAGCCAATCAGGGAGAGCCAAGGGCTTTGCCACCCCTTTGCAAGGTAAATAATGAATCAGGTCTCCTGGAATTGCATAGGCCTTGGGAATGTTACAAAAACAAATTGAATAAAATAAATGATAAGATCAGGAATCCCATAGTCCTATTAATCCAAGAGACCAAAGCAAGCGAGGAAGAAATGACATCCATAATCAAGAAAATTGCCAAGGATTTCAAAGAGGTAACAATCAACGCTCAAGGTGCATTAGGATTATGCACTATGTGGAGTCACACAATTATGGACATCCAAAATTTCCATAGAGATCAACACTAGATCAAGACAGATTTTCATAGGAAAGTAAGTGGAAAAACTTACACAATCTACAACATCTACACCCCTAAGCACTATTGTTACATATCCATTTGGGCACATCACTCCCATCATTAAGATCAATACTTTTAGGGCTCATCAAACCCTAGTTCAGTTGCTACATGCCCTAAACAAGTCAACACTTTGAATGCCTCCTTCCTTGAGAATTTATTGGCCTGAAGCCCTCCATAAATTCCTTCTTAAGGGACCAAAGCAGCTTTTGTCAATGGTAAGTGCACTTCAGTGCAGGTAGGCCCACGTCAGGGTGCTTTCCAAAACACTTAGGCCCACTTTGACCTGCGCTGAGAGAGATTGAGCGAAATCCACATAAGGTTCTGGGAATATTCTTATCTTATGTAGCCTTCTAGAAGATTCCCACACTTATCATCTCCTATGAGCTCGAAATTGGATAGGAAATGAGTTAAGTAACCTCATATCCTCTCATCCCTTCCTCCAAGGAAACTAACTCTAAGTTTGGAAGGCCATTCAATACCCTCATTTATGACCAAACCTCCTCCATTTCCTATAAATTGAGCACTCATCTAAGTGATTAGGGGCTAGACTTTGAGAATTTGTAAAGAGATATTATTGGTGTGAGGTTTGAGATTGTAAGCAAGTATTGTTATGCTGATGGAGTGTTGTGTTATTGATGTGATGTTGGTTGGAACCCAAGCTGGAGGAGTGACATTGGATCAGACTTCATGGTTGTAACTCTTCCTTCTACTTAATAAAGTTGTTTACACCTTTTCCCATATTCTTGTCTTTATGTGTGATGATTATATGTGTAAATGCTTTCAATTCCATTTGCTTATAGTAGATAGATCTCTTGCTTTGATTGGTTTTTGTCCTCTGTTTATGATTGCAGGTACTTGTCGAGAGGATTAAGTTTGAGGAGCGACGAGAGCCATCCAAAGGAGACAAAGGGAAATTGAAATATAACAAGTAGGTCCCTTGTCTTATTTATCTTCTATAGAAAAAGGCTAAGCGCTTTAAATCTGATGTTCTAAGTGCAGCTATCCACCTAGGGAAATTGTGTTTATCCGTAGATTCAAAATTCCACATAACACATTGGCGAATCCACTGGGGAATGATCATTGTTCCAGGTAGTTGACCTTCATCCTAGTACACCCTAGTAGACTTTACTTACTTCCATTGATCTTATTTCAGCCCTTTTTTAAGTGTTTTTTGGTAAAAACTGTGCTTGAAAGCCCTTAGGATGGTCTCTTTGGCACCAATGCAGGTTTGGCCAAGAGACATAGTGTTGCAGAGCACCCTTGGCTTGAGGAAAGTGCTATGAAGCGCACTGTCTCCCATTCAAGGCTGTAATGATCCTACTTATGTCAAAATCCCTCCTTTGACTTGATTTTTCCCAAATTTCCTTCTGTTTTTGCTTGCTGAAAGATCAATGATTGTTGGGTTCTGAAATCATCTTGTATATCTTCTCCTAACCCTACTTTGACCTTGATTGTTTAGTGTTTCTTAAGAGTTTTCTTTATCATTATCAATTCATTGTCAAAGTTAGTTTATAGTCGATTAATCTTTGTTCAAAATAAGTGTCGTAAAAGTCTTCATTTCTTTTGAAAAGGAACTCTCATAAAGTCTTCGTTCTTGCAAAAAGATTAAGTGAATGTATGTGCATTAATTTCCTTTTGTTCATCACAACATTAAGGGAATTGAAAAGAAAAAACTTGCATTGTGCATTAAAAAAGTTTGTGTGTGCTCATAGGAATAGTTTAGGGAAATGGCATTAGATATATTCTTTATTCTTTGATTAAAGGAATGTGATTGCTCTATCCCTACTAGCTAAGGTTTTCATTGTTCAAATTGAATGAAAAGAATGCTTATCATATTAGTTGAATTCTAGGGATTGCAAACATAATCACGTGGTGAAACTTAAAAGGCAAATTCTTAAGAAGATCAACTTAAAAGTTATCTCAATTAACCTAATGGAGCATTGTAACTTAATGCATAACATTTAGAGGTCTATGCTAGAGACGTGTTCTAGCGTCGTCAAACATAGCATTTTGTCACTAACTTGTATGCGATACATTCTGAGTGTGATACCTCATTCCACGTACGTAAGTATATCGTAGCTCGTCCATGTACCTTCGGGTATATAGGACGGTGTTACAATACATAAAGTATAAAGGAATGCTCTCACTATGTAGTTTCGCATTAGACAGCGCTAATACAGATTGGGCCTCCACATACTTTCGAGTATATATGGGAGGACAACACTAGGTTGTTATCCATCCTTAGGTAACTGAGTCGGTTGCCTTGTACATTGTGATACATCGAACACAACATTCGGGAAGATTGTCTGCCAATACTTCTCGGTTCACCGGGAGGTATTTTGTAGTTCACAGTTGCTTGGTAATCCTTTTGCCTAGATTATCCCTCTTTTGTTTTGTTATGTTATTTTGATTCAAATAAAATTAATTGACCATGAATAACATCCTCCACGCTCACTCCTTAGTTGATTTTAGGTTGAGACATATGGCAACAACTCCGGAGTCGACCGATCAAGCAATTCCTTTTGATGGGAATCCTAGCCCTTTCCCTCCTTTCAAAAATATTGGTGCTCCTTATATGGCTACATTGTCCCTTCCAGGATTTACCATTGCCTTGCCAGTATGGTTGTTTTCAACCTCCTTGGTTCAAAATGTCATGATTTCTCCGTAATCGAGTACTCCTCTAACTGGACAAAATCAACTTCCAGTTGATCCTAAATTAACCCTTTGCTTTCTTCCTCGGTTATTTCTTCCTCCCCTTCTTCCTCTTCGCCTGGTGAAAGTTTTGACACTAGTAACCACGTGGCTAAGAAGAAGAAGAAGAAGAAAATTCAGCAAGGGGGCAACCAAGCAACCATTGCTTTGAATGCAACATACGATGAGAAACTATCTGATAAGCCTCACAAAGTTTGCATCGATATCCATGCAAACTTTGTACGAGAGACCATCTTCTTTGAAATTGTCCTAATATTCCTCATATCTTAGAAGAATGGTCTACTCGTTCACATCATTTAGTGTCATCAACTTCTGGAGATCAAGCTAGTGACACACCATCAACTAGTGGTAGTAAAGTTCATGGAAAGAAGGGCAAAGTTAAGTTTCCCTATAGGTTATGTGAAGGGAATCACCCCATTCACCTTTGTCCCTATCTCGATGAAGCCAAAAAAGTGTTGGATAACCATCTTGCTTCTCCACAACGACTTCTATCTGGTTACAAGAGACTCTCCCTTAATCCTTCACTAGTTGATAAAGTGACTGACCCAAGTCAACCGTCGGTCAAACCCACTCTCTCTAAATGTGAATCCCATGAGTCTATACCTGACCAATCACAAGTCGAGGAAACAGTTGACTCGATTTCACCTTCAGTTAATCATACCTTTTCCTTAGAGAGAGAGTATGATACCAGTTAGGTTCTTTTCGTTTCTTCAGATTCCAATGAGCTTGGAGGCAACCCTTCTGTTCCATCAAGATAGGAGGAAAATACTCTTTTTCCCATAACTCAAGGGGGTAATTCTCCCGTTCATACGATACCCCCTCCAAGTAGTTTAGTCACTTCCTTTGATTGGAATCAACTAGCAGGATGTCATCTTCCTTCTTATGTGCCTTTCCAGATCATAGTACAGGTTTGTAATATGATTCTACCCGGCACTATTATAGATGAAGGTGCATCAGTGAGTATCATTTCCTCCACTGCTTGGCAAGCGCTCGGTTCGCCGCCACTTGTGCCTGTTACCCAGAATCTGTTGGCTTTTAATAGAGGAACCAGTCAACCATTAGGGATCCTTCCTAAGTTGCCTATTACTTTGGGAGGAAAAATTGTTTATCTCAGTGTGATGGTAGTCCCAAGACCTTTAGATTACAATTTACTTCTTGGGCGCAACTATGTTTATGACATGGGAGCTATTGTTTCAACACTCTTTCAAGTGATGTGTTTTCCACGTGAAGGTAAAATTGTAATCGTTGACCAGCTTTCATTTCCCAGTCCAAGTAAGGCTTCCAGTCAACTATCTTCCCTAAATGGTTCTTTTGACGCAATGGTATCTTCCTCGCCACGGGTCAATTATGTGGAAACCTATTCCATGCCTACATTAACTAACGATCAATTCTGTGATGTTGTGCATTATGTACTGGGGGCATTGGAACCAGATCTCTCTAATGGATTCCTTGCTACGTATCCATTCTAGAGCATTGTTCTCCCATCCAATGAGAACCTCTTGGAAGTCATGACCTCTTATAGGTCGTGATCAAGGAATATGAGTATAGTTCTTTTAGATGTGTTAACCTCTTTAAAAAATGAAACAAGTCCCAAAGCATAGTTACTTCTCTTGTGCTAAGCTCATTAAAAAATGAAACAAGGGGTATGAGCAGAGTTCCTTATCTTGTGTCAAGATCATTAAAGAATGAAACAAGGAATGTGAGGATAGTTCTTTTACTGTGTCAACCTCGTTGAAAAATGAAACAGGTCCTAGAGCATAGTTCCTTGTCTTGTGTCAAGCTCATTAAGAAATGAAACAAGGAATCTGAGCAAAGTTTCTTGTCTTGTGTCAAGCTCATTAAAAAAAGAAACAAGGTCCCCTCGAGCAAAGTTTCAATTCGAGTCTTTGATTAGATCTCGTAAAATCTCAGTCGAGTCTTTCACTTGATCCCAAAAATGAACCTTCATTCCATCCACCTGATAGCCACAAGTAGTCTACTTAGGTGAATGCAATGAAGCTTGGGGGGAATGCACTTAGAATCGAGTCATCATGCTGGGGGCATGTAAACCAGGTGTAGTTTTTCGTTTCAAGCTTGTGTAAACATGAAATTGAATTCAAGCATAGTTTTTCGTTTCAAGCTTATGTAAACATGAAACTGAATTCAAGCATAGTTTTTCATTTCAAGCTTGTATAAACATGAAACTAAATCCAAGCATAATTCCCTATGGTTCAAGCTTGTGTAAAAATGAACCCATCTGTATTTTAACCCTCGTGATTTCCATTCTATCAGCCTCTTCCGTCAGATGAGCCTTGGTTTTTCTCCGTCCATCGTCACTATCTGCTTGGTCGATTATATGCTTTCACTTGGTTGTTTTACCATTTTTGAGGAATAGTTGCAATGAGTGGTCTTATTAGCTAGCCTCTTCACATAAATCAACATGTTTTGAGAAGTTCCAACATCATTGGAATCGGTTGCTACCCTTTATACCACTTGTTCCTTTAATTGGAGTCATCTTTAAGCTCTTTCTAGACTCTCGAAATATGAAAAGATTGCCAAGCACTTGTCCTTTTTAGCTCGTTAACGGAATGGAAACGACATCTACTCAGTGCAAGTTTAACCCTTTTTCAAACTGAGATAGATTATTTATGAAAAAGGAATACGTTGATCGAACATGGTCAATAGGTTCTCTCTCGTAATTGTTTTATGTTTTTTTGGACTTGAGAGACAAATTTACGAAAAAATAACTTGTGGAGTTTTCTTTTTGTCCCTTTTCAAACTCTCTAAACATGAAAAGGACCGAGTTATCATTGTTGTTAAACTCGTTGAAACCATCAAATAGCGACAAACTTTTCCATCATGACAAGACCGAGTTTCACCTTCTCTAGACTCATTAAAACATCACATAGCGATGGATTCACCCGAAGGGTGGAATTATACAACAAGCATATGTTATCCTCTTCAAGCTTGATAAAAATAAAGAGGTACCGTTTAGCAATGACTGGGGAAAATGGGAAAGGGATAAACCACTTTGTGGCAGCAGGTCGCTCTTGAACATGATATTTTCACTTCATCACTATGACTACATGGGTTGGGTTATCTACTTGATGGTCATCATACCTTTGTCTATCATACCATCCATTACTTTGATTTTGGGTCAATGCTGCCAATTCATTTAGTGTCGCTAACATGTTCAAGAGAATTCATTCAGTTAAATTCATCCTTTGCAATACTAGTAAACCTTCATTTTCATGACCGCCATTCCTGAACCTTGTGTCGTCAGTCACATTCTGTCTCCAAAAATCATTACACTCGTTTCGTATCATTGATGCGAGATACATCAAGGCCCTCCTACGACGAGTCGCTTCTTGTCAACATCAACACATTATCCAAGAGTTGACTTAGAAACACCCTCCTAGTACCTGTAGGCTTGCATACATCAATGGCAAGTTTCTCGCTTCTGGCGATAGGTTGAAATCACTGGCCTTCGACCAAAAGACTTTGTATGGTGTTCGACATCAAAACATCTATTCACACCATGCAGAATGTATTGCGATACCTTGAGGATCATTATCATTATCAGTGATTTCTCTCGCATTTGTTAACGGCTTACATCATTCGCTGGTAATTAGACGGTGTCTTCCCATGTTCGACTTCAGATCACATATTCACATGGTAAGAGTCGTACTTGAGCAAACGATTGAAGGAGATAGAAGACCCCGGTCTAGTTTCATCCATTCGGGTTGCGGTTTTAGGAAAGATCATCCGTACAATGACTTTACACTAATGGTCATCCCATCATGGGTCTATATCTATAGACGACTATCTATGTACATGTTATGAAAGTTTATATGCTGAGCATGGGTATGCCTTCCCTCAACAATTCATGAGAAAAAATCAAAATATCATGATATTATGTATTGTAATTGATGCAGAGCACCATCCACTTCGGAACCTCCTCATCACATTGTAAAGCATATCACTCGACATTAACATTTTCGACTTCATGCTTTAGTGGGCAGTTGTTACAAATCCATTTGGGCACATCACTCCCATCATTCAAATCAATACTTTTAGGGCTCATCAAACCCTAATTCAGTTGCTACGTGCCCTAGACAAGTCAACACTTTGAATGCCTCCTTCCCTAAGAATTTCTTGGCCTTAAGCCCTCCAGAAATGCCTTCTTGAGGGACCAACGTAGCCTTGGTCAGGGGTAAGTGCGCTTCAGTGCAGGTAGGCCCATTTCAGGGTGATTTCCAGAGCACTTAGGCCCACTTTGACCTGCGCTGAGCGAGATTGACGAAATCCACATAGGGTTCTGGAAATATTCTTATCTTTTGGAGCCTTTTAGAAGATTCCCACACTTATCATCTCCTATGAGCTCGAAATTGGATAGGGAATGATTTAAATAACCTCCTACCCTCTCATCCCTTCCTCCATGTAAACTAACTCTAAGTTTGGAAGGGCATTCAATACCCTCATTTATGACCAAACCTCCTCCATTTCCCTATAAACTGAGCACTCATCTAAGTGATCAGGGGTTGGACTTTGAGAATTTGTAAGGAGATACTATTGGTGTGAGGTTTGAGATTGTAAGCAAGTATTGTTATGCTGTCGGATTCTTGTGCTATTGATGTGATGTTGGTTGGAACCTAAGCTAGAGGAGTGACATTGGATCAGACTTCGTAGATAGATCTCTTGATTTGATTGGTTTTTGTCCTCTATTTATGATTGCAGGTACTTGTCGGGTGGATTAAGTTCAAGAAAGAGCGATGGGAGCCATCCAAAGGAAACAAAGGGAAAGCGAAAGATAACAAGTAGGTCCCTTGTCTTATTTATCTCCTATAGAAAAAGATTAAGTGCTTTAAATCTGCTGTTCTAGGTGTAGCTACCCACCTAGGGAAATTGTGTTTATCTCTAGATGCAAAATTCCACATAACAACTATAGAGACAAAGAGTAATGTTGGAACTCTCTAACAACCAAGATAAAATCATATGGTGGCCATTTTGTTATACTAGGCAATGACTTCAACCTTATTATGACCATTGAAGAAAAAAGAGGTGGTATGTACCTCTGTCATCCAAGTAGAGACAAGTTAAAAACTATTATGATTGATCACAACATTACAAATGTCAAACAAATAATGACATATTCATGTGGAGCAATAAACGAATAGGATTAGGAAATATCGAAGAAAGGTTGGACAAATTCATTATATGTAGAAATTCCTTGCAGATTCAAATTGTTATTTGTAATTTATTAAAACAATAATCTACTCTTCTCATCAACAGAAACAATTAAACAATCGCGAAATCACGAAGCATACAAGAGAAAGAATTCAGTCAACACATTACACAATGATATCCTGGGGAAAGCCACAGCTAAAAACCCCTACTATCTATATATTTCATTAGTTAGAAAATATGAGAAGATTACAATGCTTTGCTCAAGCTTGAGCAACCTCTTCACTATCTCTATCTTTCTCATTGTTTCCTAGACAATCCTTGGCCAATACTTAACCATTTTTTTGCTTGCCCAAGTCCTTATTTTCTTGTGTTGTTTCCTTGGTAATTAGCCCCTATTAATTAGGGAAATCCACATCATGGATTGTGTAATCCTATAGGCCTTCCTCTGGCTGCATGCACCACCTGTATAATTCGAATGATTATACAACTGATAGAACATTTTCCCTTAACTCCAATCTCAACTGGATAACTCTTACATCTAACATCCATGAGCTATTTATGAGTGAATCATCAATTAATTTGCTGACCACATGAAACAACACCATATTGTCTGACCTCCTACTAGTTCCTCCATCAGTTGGAACTAAATGAAGTGACTTTAACTCATATAAACTGAATTAATTAATTACAACTCAAAATAAACTCAACTAGGGTTCCTATAAAATAGGATACACTCTACATGACTCAAGTTAGACCCTGAACTCGAATTAACTAATCCAACTTAGTAAATTTAACTTAATTAACTCATACAAGTTGTCTTGTGACGTGGAATTGCAATCTTATTCCTAATTTAATTCAAGGACAAGATAAAATTAAGATTTTATTATTGCATTTTCAACACTACCTCCCAACAGGAAAGGGATTATCTACTACCCTGATCCTGCCTCTATGGAACTTGAATTTGCCTCTTGACAGTGCCTTAGTCAATATGTTTGCATCTCGCTCCTCTATAGAAATGTACTCCAACAACATGATTCTCCTTTGCACACAATCTCGTAGATGGTGATACCGGATGTCGATATGCTTCGACCGATCATGAAAAACTGGATTCTTAGAGAGTTTGATACAACTCTAATTGTCACAGTAAATCACTGTAGGATCCATTTATTGACCAAATAACCCAACAAGGATCTTCCTCATCCAAATAGCCTCACAAGTTGCTTGAATACGAACCATGTACTTTGCTTATGCCAAACTGAGTGCAACTAATCTTTGCTTCCTGTTGTACCAAGAAACTATTGCTGACCCAATACTGAAGATTCCCCTTGATGTGCTCTTCTTGTCAGATGGTCTCCCTACCCAATCTGCATCTGTGAAGCCTTGTAGCTTCACTCCCTTTGTCTGTATGTACCAAAGACCAAATTTATTGGTGCGTTTGAGGTATCTCAACACATGTTTAGTTGCCTTCCAATAAAGTTTGGTTGGCTTAACCATTTCTTGACTAAGTTGGTTAACTGAAAAAACATATGTTCAATCGTGTTTTCGCCAAATACATAAGTGAACCCATAAGCTGCATGTAAATAGTAGCCTCTACTTCTCCACTTGAAGTAACATCTTCCTTCCTCCAATTCCATGCTAGAGGAGTCTCAATGTGGAACTTCTTTAGTATCTCGTTGGCATACTTGCCCTAAGAGATAAATAGTTCCTCATCTCTTTGCCATACCTCCATACCAAGGAAATAATGCATGAGCCCGAGGTTCTTCATATCTAATTCTCTTGCAAGATCCTCTTTGCAAGACTTTAATAGCTTCTCATCACTTGTTAGAATTAAATCATCGGACATATAATACTATAATCAACAATTTTCCTTCAACCACAATATGGTAAAGGTTTGCATATGCTTCACTTTTGGTGAAGTCTAACCTGGTGAAATAGTTGTCAATCTTGGTGTACCAAGCATGAGGTGCTTGTTTCAATCCATACAACGCTCGCTTGAGTCTGCACACATGCAAATCTCTATTGAAGGTCTCAAATCCTTCTCGTTGCTCAATGTACACCTCTTCCTCAATCACATTGTTGAGGAATGTTGTCTTCACATACATCTAATGTATCTTCCATCCCATCTGCGCTAAAAGTGCTAGAATAAATCTACTTGAAGAGTACCTTGCTACTGGAGCAAAGGTCTCCTCGTAATCAATTCCCTCCACCTGAGATAACCCTCTGGCCACAAATTTGGCCTTGTGTCTCTCCACACTCCCATATGATGATTTCTTTACCTGGTAAAGCCATTTGGAACTCACCATTGACTTGTAAACTAGTCTTGGGACCACTTCCAAAACATTGTTTCTAATAATGGAGTCATACTCCCCTATAATGGCATCAACCCATATTGGTCACTGCACTTCTTCCTCGAATAAGGATGGGTAAATCTCTACACTCTCGTTCATCAGATCCATGTAGCCAATGTACAAATTTGGTGACCTCCTTTTCCTGTGTTGTGATGTGGGTGCTCCCACCTTCTCATTAGTATAATGTATCAATCTATCAGCTCCTTTGGTGCACTTCCTTGCATCTCTGGAAGTCTCTGCATGAGTGAGTGCTTCTAATCCCTGCTCCTCTACATGTGGTTGCTCCACATCATCTTGAGGTTATTCCTTTGGAGCTAAAAGATTCTAATTTGCATGTAGCTAAATTTCCCCCTCAAGGGAACATCTCATGGTCTTTTCTTCACTGAAATCCACATCTCTACAAACCACTATCATCCTGTGAGATGATAGGTACACCCAATAGTTGTGAGGTGTATCAGTGTACCCCACAAATATGCCCAACTCAACTATTGATTCTAACTTTTTCCTTGCATCCTTGGTAACATGACAGTAAATTGATGAACCAAAGATTTTGAAGTGTGTCACATCTGGTTTCTTACTTGAAAAAACTTCTTCTGGTGTACTTAGCTCGAGAATTCGATGAGGAACCTTGTTCTGTTCATATACAGTTGTGTTGCATGCTTCATCCCACGAGTGCAATGGTAGGTCCCAATCATGTAACATCACCCATGCAACTCCCACAATACTTATGTTCTTCCTTTCAGCCACCCCATTTTGTTGTGGGTTATGGGGTGCTATTAACTCCCATCAAATGTCTTCTAATGCACATAAGTGCTTGAATTTATTCTACATGTATTCTCCACTGTTATCGCTCTTGAGAGACTTCACTTTCCTGCCATTTTCTTTCTCAACAAGTGCTTTAAATTCACAAAATTTAGCGAACGTCTGATCTTTCTTCTTCATGAAGAAAATCCAGCACTTACGAGAGAAATCATCTACAAACATTACATAATACCTACGTTTGGTCATGGATGCTGTCAAGAACAGTCCACACACATATGAGTGAAATCTTTCAAGGATTGCTTGCGCTCGACTGTCCTTCTCATGAAAGGTGGCTTTGGTGTACTTCCCCAGTGTACACCCTTTGCATGTAGCTCTTTGCTCTACTACACCCTTGGGCAGTCTTGTAGGAATCTATTGCATGATCTTCAAAGCTCTGTGGTGTAAATGACCCAATCATCTAGGCCACAACTCACCAATGTCTCGGCTCTATGCACCTTCTCTGCTTTTTTGCTCAAAGCAGCACAGTCTTCTACATCCAATTTGTAAAGGTTCTTCACTTGAACCCCGATCTGCTTCACTTGTCTTGAGGCTATGTGACGAAGGAAAGCCTTTCATTTGTTAAATATCACATCGTAGCCACGGTCCTCCAACATAGCAACTGAAACCAAATTCTTCTTCAAACCCAGAACATAAATGATATCTTTTAATGTGAAAGGAGAACCAAAATCTCTCTAAAAAGAGTATCGATATCGGTCGCACTATGCCTTCCATCATCTCCCATTTTGATGTGCATATGGAGGTCCTTCTCCTCCAAGTCACTAAAGAATTCTTTATTGTCGGTCATATGGAATGAGGCTCCACTATTTAGATATCGCACACTACCCATCACTGATGTCATCATGCAAGCGAAGAGGGTGAAATCCAACTTGAATTGTGAAGCAAGAGCTTCACCTATTGCTCCACTTGAGGGCTTCTTGTCAAGATTCTTGTGCGGACACTTCGTGGCATAGTGTTCTAGCTCATGATAGTGAAAACATTTAATCTTTGACAAGTCCTTCTTCTTACCACCCTAACTAGAATATGATTTGGAATGGGATGACTTCCCTTTCCCTTTCTTCGCCTTTCCAGCTAAGGAACATTTCTCCTCATCCTCATGATTGGATGAGGATGTGTCTTTGGTGTTTCGTTGAATCTCTTCTTACACCAAGTTGGACCACAACCGCTCCCACTCTGGTAACTTCTACCTCCCATTCACTGAATCCTAGTTGCTGTGCCAACTCTTTGGAATTCCTAGAAGTGTTAGGCTGACCAAATCATCTTCAACAATTGTAACACCAACACTTCCAAGCTCATCCCAACATTGGGTGAACTTGATCAACTATTTTGGTATTGTGTCGCCCTTCTCCATCTTGATTTTTCTGAGCTTGTCCTTCAGTGCTAGCTTCCTATGGTCACAACTATTTTGAAATAGGTATGTCAAGGCCTTTCAAATTTCATATGGAGTCTCTTTCCCATGGAGGTTAGAGATAATATGATCTCCAACTCCTTCTAGTATGATCCTTTTTGTAACAACCTTGGTTAAAAACCCATGTAAAAAAATATTAGACCAAGGTCATGGGAAATGTATTCCAAGATGAATGGTGGGAAAAACATCCTAGTGGGTGTTCATTTTGGCTATTATGGCTAAGGAAATTGGCAAAGGCTTTGGAAAGGCAAATGACATTTTTGGCACATTTATTTATGAAAATAATGGAAATTAGAAGAAAAGGAAGGTGAAATGTCACAGGTTGCATGTGAGGAGGAAAATGAAGGAAAATAATGGAAATGGAAGAAAATAGAGGCCTCATTGATACAAAGGCTTCTGAGGATCAGTGGGCAAGCTTAGTTAGTAGCTTTTTGTTAGTTTAGTTTTGGAGCTCTCACTCTATTCTCTCTCTCATATTCTTGGACACTTAGAGTTTTCTTGGATCACTCTTAGAGAGCGTGGTATACTTGGATTCTTGGACCAAGAAGGAAAAGGAAGAGTAGGATATCACAAGAGGACATCAAGATTAACAGCTACAATGGGTTTTTCTTGCAGGTACAGAGTTGCATGTATGTTTTCCTCACTAGTTTTGGCATGCATGGCATATGCATGTGGTTTATTGGTCATGATTTGTCATTAGGATGGAGGATTTCCTATATTGACAATGGATTTTCCTAGCCTTTCCATTTCCAAAATAGCCATGGTATTGTGGGTTCATTTCTTTGTTTTTCTAGTTAGTTCTCATGTTTCCTTTAGCTTGGGTTGAGTTACTAGTTCCTAGAAGCCTTGGTTGAACAAATGCTCTGGAAGCCCTGTAACAACTTGGGTTGAAGCCTTGGTTGGACAAATGCTGTTGAAGCCCTTGGTGGGTTGAGTTACTAGTCCTAGAAGCCCTAGTTGGACAAACGCTCTAGAAGCCCAACGACAATTGTCAGTTGAGTTACTAGTCCTGGAAGCCTTGGTTGGAGCAAACGATTTGGAGCCCTAGAAGGCTAGGGTAGAGACCAATCTAGTGATGGTTTGTGATGTCCAACCGTGAGGTGGAATCACTGTTTGATGGGTTGAGGTGGTTTGACCTCTGGAAGCCTTGGTTCAATTTTGATGGATTGTTCCATGAGATCCCATATTCATGATTAGAATCTGGCACAGGGGTGACTAGCTGAAGAGAGATTTGACTCAGCCATGTCTATGGTCGGGTGGTACATGGAAGTCCCTGACTTGGTTTCATTTTGCTTCTGGCAATACAAGCTCTTTCCTATGGCATTGATGGGTAAATATACTTATTTTTATGTGGCTTATATGATCGTTAGCATCTCTAATGTTTATATGTTGGGTATGAATGAGTTTTATGACTGTCATGATGTTTGGCTCATATCATGTTTTTACTTGTAAATGAATGAATAATGTATCTATGGCCTAATAAATGAAATTGAAGTTAATGTGTTGAGGCATCAATGCTTCTTAACGATTCTCAGATAAGTATGAGACCCATATGCTTAGTTATGTTGTTAAGACCTGTAGCTTTCATGTTTGCAACATGTTTGACAAAATACCTGTCATGGCTAGTAGGGGTCCAGTATAGTCCTTGTTGACGTTTTGCAAATATATCTTTGTTCCGGTGTTAAATTTAATTTCGGAAGGTGTCACTGAGTTATGGGCAGTGACCTAGGCTCTAGGCCTGAAAAAGTGGCAGAAATCCTGGAGTTCTAGGCACAACATTAGGGAAAAACGTCCCCAAAAGCTCCCTTGCCCTTGTTGTGGGAGCTTTTGGAGCCTCCCAGACACACGCTTGTCCATATCAAGGGAGCGTCTAGGGGTTTGATGCACTACAACTTCATCTGGTCTCAGGGGTTGGTTACTTGAGTGGTTAGGATGGCTCCTGGGAGTTTTGTTGCTGATGTGGAAGGTCTGTGTGGTGTGTTTCTGTCTATTCTCGATTCCACTTCCTTAATTGACACATAGGGAGTAGAATCATATCATAGTAACTTCTCGTCATATGTTTACCCCAGTTGGCCGATTACTTGGGTAGATGTGGGAGGAGGGTGTTACACCTTCTCGCCTTTGCTACATTCTTCTTCCACTCTACCAAGTTTTGTGCATCTGCAGCTGCTGGTTTTGGAACATTGCTATCAATGTATTCCTTCAGCTCATTGTCTTCCAACACTCCCTCCACCTTTTCCTTCCAAGAGATATAGCTCGAACTACCCTAAAGGGCATATTCAGGTCTCAATCCATAGAACGATGTCTTGCTGGCTCTCAAGAATAATACTACAAATTTGATTTCACTTGCAAAAGACAAACTCGTATTCTCCTCTTCTAGAGTGATTTTTGCTTTGATACCATGTAGAAATTCCTTGTAGATTCAAACTTCTAATTGTAATTTACTAAAACAATAGACTTGAATCTACTATACTCATCGGCATAAATAATTAAGTGATTGTGAAATCACGAAGCATACAAGAGAAATAATTCAATCAACACATTACACAATGATTTCCTAGGGGAAGCCACAACTAAAAACCCATTCTATCTACGTATTGCATTAGTCAAAATATATGAGAAGATAACAAGCCTGAGCAACCTTTACACTATCTCTATTTGTCCCACTGCTTCTTTGACAAGCCTTGGCGAATACTTAACCAATTTTCTGCTTGCCCAAGTCCCATTTTCCTTCCATTGTTTCCTTGGGAATTAGCCCCCTATTAATTAGGGAAATCCCCATCCTGAATTGTGTAATTCTTATAGGCCTTCCTTTGACTGCATGCACCACCTGTACAGTTCAAATGATTATACAACTGATAATACATTGTCCTTGAACTCCAATCTCAATTAGGTAACTCTCAGATCTCACATGCATGAGTTATTTATGAGTGAACCATTAGTTAACTGGTTGACCACATGAAGCAACACCCCACTGTCAAACCTCTTACTAGTTCCTCCATCAGTTGGAACTAGTTTAACTGACTTTAACTCAGATAAACTAAATTAATTAATTACAACTCCAAATAAACTCAATGACGGCTCCCATAAAGTAGGAGACACTTTACATGACTCAAGTTAGACCCTCAACTCAAATTAACTTAGCCAACTAAGTCAATTTAACTTAGTTAACTCGTACAAGTTGTCTTGAGATTTGGAATACAATTTTATTCCTAATTTAATTCAAGGACAAAATTAAATTAGGATTTTCTTGTTGCATTTTGCACATTATCCATATGGACGTCATTGCAAGAATTGGCATTGTATATTCCTAGATACTCTCTATGCTAGTATCTGATCAGAAGCCCATCAATTTAAATTTGGATGAAAGAACAAATCCTGGCCCTCTTCCCTTATGTTACAACCTCCCGTGGTTCACACACAAAGAAGCAAAGAAATTGATTGAATAGGCTTGGCACACAAGAATAGATGGTTCACCGAGCTTTATCTAGGAGACAAAATTAGAGATTCTTAAATCCACTCACAAGAGTTGGGCAAAAAGGAGATATAGAGAACCATCACAAGAAAATAGTGGCATCTAAATGGAGTTGATAGAAGTTCAAAAAAGGTTGGAAAATGAGGAGGAGACAATAGAGCTCTAAGCAAAAGAGAAGGAGTTATATTGGAAGACATATCAAATTAACATAAAA
>APFE030477868.1:168084-190923 GCA_000404065.3 Pinus taeda
ATTTGGAGCTATAACACCCGTTAGACCTCACACAGTTTAGTGTAGGAGCCCCATCTATAAATGTGGCATCACTGCCATATATTTAAATATTTGCCTTGGTTGTAGTCATTAGCCTGAGAGAGAAATATATTGGGTGAAATATATGGTGGATTAATGGACCAACATTTAATTGTCAATTTGAGGGTCGTGGCTTTGAGGCCCAACATTAGAAATGCCAGAAAAGGACTTTGGGAACTTGCAAAACAAAACCGTAGACTACTTGCTACACCTTGAGTTCCTACACATGTTTTAATTATACACTCAAAAGCAATCTTTAGAAATTAAACCATAAACATTCATAATGTAATCTACCAAAAATTGTAACCAAACCTTGGTTATTGGTAATTGAAATAGAAGTAAACCCTAACTAGAAGATTATGTCTAAAGGATCATACACCCATTCTACTCCCTAGGGAAAATGTAGTTCATTCAACATCTTCTGTACTTTCTCTTGAGCCATTTTAGTTCTAGCTATGAATGGCCCAACTTCTTGTGGACGGTGAAATGTTATTGCCTGCTTCCTTGATGTAAAGTGTAACCAATCACTGATAAACCTTTGTTTAACAAACTCTGGTGGAAATATCCTAGGTGTAAGAAAACTTGGCAATGAGTATGGCCTCTCTCTGAAATCATAAACCCTAATTACAGTGTAGTCTTCTAGGAGTTACCGTTCTCCTATTTTCTATATTTCATTCATTTTTTCATTTATGGGATGACCCTAGTTAAAGGTTATTCATGTATAATCTAGTAAAACATAGACACAAAATATTGGAGGTAGTATTGAATTCCCATGTTATTTGGGGTTCTTCTCACAGAGGGTATCCATTTAATAGTGGGTAAAACAGTGTTGGGAGAATCAACTAGCTTTGGGGCCAGGTATTTCAGGGAGCTATAATTTTGATGCATGAAGAGGTAAATGATGTAAGAAAGATACTTGAAAGCATTGGTGGAACGAAAATTTTTGAGCTACTGATGGATAACATCTGATATGTATTGGGGATAGTCAAACAAGGAGTAACGGTGGTGTCAGGATGACATAGGGCTACTAGAAAACCTAACACGGTCTCATCAACTTTAACATCTTTGTCCATTCCTAGGATTTGAGCAATCGTGAAAATAACTACTTTAGCATATTCATAAAATTTGACTATGGAATAAGGTGGAGGGCCTGTGGGGGCCACTACTCCTTTAGGTACATGTTTTGTTAATACCTTTGCTCTTGGTATCTTAGAAAGGGCTTTCCAGTATCTTGGCATTGTGTCCTCATCCAGTTTTTGTAGTCTAGCACCATATGGGAAACATAGAATTGTTGTTATTTCTTTAGAAGTTGTGGACAATAACACCCTCAGTGCTGTGATGGAGGAAATAAACTTGTTATCAAAATTGTAATGCGGGGAAATCCAGGTGATAACCTCTAGGAATTCATAGACTTGGGGTACTACTGATTTTAGCAGGTTGCCTCTAAATAGATTATCCAGATCTAGACTTGCTTACACATTTGAGTAGACTTAATGAATGACAACATATATATCTTCGGTACAAAGGACAGGATCATGAATTTCATCATGGGTGTCTATGAGTTCTTCCTCTTGTGGCTTCTCCATTGCCAAGGAAGTCATTGAGGCTAGACTACGATGAGTGAGGTTAATGCTTTAATATGGGAGTAAAAGAGAGTAAAAGAATGGGGTTGATTGCTGACGTGACTAAAGGCTTTCCTTGGAATCATGTAGGAGGCTCTAGTAAGCTCATTCTTACCAGTGAATTTAGCTATTTGGGGTTGGGTTTGGATAGAAACATGAGAGCGAGTTGGATTATCGCTAGTTTGGGAGAATGAACAACTCACATAGGAGGTTGTAGGAGTCTTTGATTGGCATGTGTCACCTTAGCTTTCATAGGCGAGAGACAAAGTACAAGTGCCCTTGGGTGCCTTGACCAGGTCAGCATGGCGAGAGGGCTCAGAGAGGCAAAAGATTGCTGCCAACTGGATGTGGAGGAAGTTGTGATTTGCAGGGTTAGGATTGACTCTACTCTTGCAATTTTCACAGCAGAAATGATCGGAAAAGCACACCTTGGGGTTTTTTTATAAAACTTTTCTCGAATTTTGTGCCTTCATGTGTCACTTTCCAGTTGGTTTGATGATTTCACAATGACATCATCATATGGGGGTGACATCATTATACGAGAGTGACGTAGACTGATGGGGTGACGTGGGGTGATGGCATGGCTGACACAATGGGATGGTTGAAGTGGAGTGGATGGATGACATGGAGGCGGGGTGACATGGTATGGTGGGGTGATGTGTTCATGGTGGAACCCTCCCCCTCCCTCCGCCAAGTGGTTTTCGCATGGTGGGTAGGGAAGTTTGGTACACTAACTCTTGGGTCGCGTGGCCAATGGTGACCCACAGGCAGTATTGATTGCACCACTTGTAGGCATTAAATGTCACGACAGTCGATGGTGCATTGAAATTTGTGCCATCAATCTATGTTGGTCGTGATCTATTGGGTCTGGGGTTGTGCAACTCCTGCACCTGCATCTAGATGAATACAACCATCTTCTGATGATGTATGGATGACATCAAGTGACACAAAACATCATGCTGGCGTCATTCAACATTTTTTTTTAAGCGTCTACCACCCTGTGGTCTCCTGAGTGAATATTGGAACCAACACTACCTATGGCGACATCGAGACTATCCCACCAGTTTGGTAGAGAACACACAAAAATTGATACACTAATCTTCATTTAAAATCTTAATATCAACATAGCTAATTTACCCCAATATTGAAGATATTTAAATCCTCGGTCATTGATTCTCCATCCTTCGTCCTCATGTTATACAACTTCTTTCATAATGTAGGAATGTCTTTTGGATTAATCACATTATTAGGATTTGGTCAACATTTGAACTAGCTAATGTGGCTCATCCTCAGGACAAGGTGAAAGAATCATACAATCTTCATGTATAAATAGGAAGAATGCATCATTGCGCCAGGGTTAGCTCATGAAACTAGCCGTTGGAGATTAGTTAAATAGGTAAATAGAAATCATAAAAAGTTAGAAAGGAATTAGGGGCGTAGACTGTGTTGTAACAATTCCTTGTCATATTATTTTTTGAAGAAAATATTCCATTTTAAAAAAAAATTATGCACTTTGTATATAAAATATGCACAAATATATTAGTTTGATTATTTTTATAAGGTTTTTAATTAAATTTGGTAAATAAAGTGCTCGTATCTTTTCACAACAAAGATTTTGTACAAAATAATCAAAGGTGATCATTCAAAAGCGGTTGCCCCTTCTTGCTTGACGTTTAATTTGGAGAGGGGGTCCACTATTCCCTGTTTTCCTGAAACCACTTTTGATACATGGCGACTTCTGATCAATTGTGGACACCGCTCTTTTCACTGCTTACCATTCATGCCCTCCCTCCCACGCAAACATGCCTACATTTTTTGCCAAAATTATCGTTCCCACTTACTTTTTAAGGTCGTCGCTCTATTGATTCGTCACTAACTATATTATCGATAGGTTCTAGTTTCCAATCAATGTCTGTCCAATTATATTGTGCCAACCATTAGTTCATTAACTCCCTTTGCTGCAGAAGAAGACCGTTATACCATAAACACCTATTTTGTCAAAGTCAATCTTGTTTGTCATCATTTTTATCTTCCCTCTACATTGACGCCATATCAATTTCTTCAATTTTATCCAAAGTTGTTATCTTTTTCCCTTTTGTCAAAGAGTTACAATCGAAGAAGCATTTGGTAATTTCAAAACGGTTTAAAGTTATCAGGGACAAGAAGATTCAGTCACCATAATTATATGGGTAATTTCATTTTCCTGTTCCCTTATTTCATACTAAAAGGATGAGTTCACAGAAGGGAAAGTCTACAAAAACACAGTCAAAGAACCCACCATCTTCTTCATTTCTAAAACTAGATGAACTGCCATTAATTAATTTGGATGCTAAAATAGTGGAAACAAAATGTGAATTTGACATCTATGAGCTGCATAATTAGGCATTTAAGAAGTTCTAAGATAATAATGATGAATTTTCTCTTCGGGAGTCCCTTCTTCCCCATTTCGTGTTTCCATAGACACATTATTTTCCTGAGTTCACGGTATGGTGTTTAGATAGATACCTACCAAGTGAAAGAGGCATCATTGCTAAAAATGGAGAGACTTTATTTTGTATCACCTCTAAGTCAATTTTGTAGGCCCTTCAAGTTGTTATTCCCAGTTCTCTCCATCCATTCTAAGAGAGGTTTTGTTGGAATTCTATCATAAGTTAACCCCTTAGCAAATGACTTCTATAGCTGAGTCCTTTTTTTCTTCAGAAGAAACCAATATTCCCCAACATAACCCTCCCTATTCTTAAATGTCTTCCCAAATATTACTAGACAAATCATATCCATTTTGTGTTGTCTTTTGGGGTATGAAAGTGATGAAGTAGTCCATGGTTTTCTATCAACAACCCTTATAACAACTCGAGGTTTCATTTATGAATATAATTTTAAGCTGTTTTACAACAACCATCCTTGAATATCTTCAAATAGGTGTTAACATACAAAGAAGAGCCATCGGAAGAATTGATTGACATTGGGTTAAAGAACAGTTGTGAGTATACGTTGGCATATCAAAAATTAATTGTGGAATTTGTAAGTATCTATGTTGTTTTATTTCTATTAGTTTATAATTAATAGACCAAAAAACACATTTATATTAAATTTATGATTTATAATGGGGTTTAAAACATGCACGAAACAAAGTGTGGTACTATGCCAACAAAAGATTTGTTGCAACAAGGCATGAGACGTGGTTTTTAAACCACATCCACAATTCATAAGTCACTTCTTGCTATGGTACATTGCTATTCGATTTACATTGATGTATATTATTTATTTAAATTTTCATTATTCTCACCAATGTAGATACACTCATTACACTTTATTTTTATGTTTGCATATGGAACAATATCAAGAAGATGAAAGCAATTGATGCAATCAACAAAATATTCCTCCAAATAACCCAAGTCATGGAAGTAGCTCGAGCACTGACAACAGTTTCAGCGAAGAATGACGATCTATTTGGATATTAATGGAACCTGTTGTATTTTTTGAAATAATTGTCTGTGAAAATCAAACATTTTGTTTAATGTAAACATGGACATAGTGTCGTAATTGAAAGGCAAGTGGTTACCAATAACAATCCCTTTTTGTATGACAAAGAGCATCTTTTTTTATTTTTATTTTTATTTATTTTTTTAACAAAGTCGGGTAGTTGATATATTACCAAAAGCTTTGATGGAGCAAGCTCCTATTACAATCAACTGTAGCATGATAAACAACTAAGCCATGGGAAAGGAACGCAGTCCCTTCTCCTAAGCTTATGTTCAAAATTTCATGTATTTTTATGAGTATTCTTGAGCACTGCCTAACAAACTGACCTACTAGGTAAAGAAATTTACATATCATGGATTCTTTGACACTTTTTCATGGCTTGTAGACTGATTGCCCCTGAGTTGGCTGGTTCTTCTTGTCATAGTTGACCGAGTTCTCTCCTTCATTGCTGATAGTGTTGTTTTTGTAATATGCCACTGCTTCTTCAAGATGTTACATTTGGTTTTTAGTGCCACGATTTCTTCTTTCTGAATTGTCATGTTTCTTTTCTGGAAGCTATACTCCATTCTCATTTCGTTTCTAAGATCCTTGATCATGAATTTATTCGCTTTGCATGCTGGACATGCATCATTCCTTGTTGCCTTTTCAATGGGGTTGAATTCCATTTTTTTTTTTTTTGTTTGTTTTTCCTCTTGCTCTGCTTACTGCTCCTTGTTTTGTTGTGCTTCCTTGATTTTGTATTGCCTGAGATAATTTTTCTTCTGCTGATATTGACCACTTTCCTTTTATCTTGTGCTTTCCTGCCTATTGTAGCTTTGTTCCTGTGAATGACAAAAATGAAAGATGACCAAAATCTGGTTATAACAGTCAGGGAGGAGGGCTGAGATGAAGGGAGGAGCAAATGGAGGGTGGGGGTGTTTAGAAGGCCTTTGCGTTGCGATGGATCACTGTTTGGAGGGAGAGATGGGATGCGAGGAGCGTGAGCTGGGTAGGAAGTAAGGTGGGGGCCTAAGAGGAATTCCGCATGCTGAATAGAGGAGGAGAGAATGTTGCGGATTGATAGGGAAGGCAGGGAGGGGCTTTTAAATGACGATAATGCTAAGCTAACATGGGATATGGAGATTTTTTCATTGAGATTGCTGCTACGATTTTTGTTAATGCTTCCTCTATTATTATAGTGATTTAGTGCAGCGTGTGATTTACCTTTGATGGGATAGATTGCAGCTTGGTTCTTGTGACCAAGATTGCGATCGTCCTGATTGCTGTTGCTCATGTGAATTTCTGAAGGTTCATGATATTTCCCTTGCCTTCTAGTGATTTTCTTCCTTCCACTGCAGTGATGTGTCCTTTGTTGATTTTTTACTGTTGTTTTTTGATTTATTTCTTTTATCCTTGTGATTTTTCCCTTGATTTTGGTGAGCTTCATACTTGTGGTTTTTTGTTGCTTATTATGGGACAAAGTTGTGATATTCCTCCTGGTTTTCATGAACATTCCCTTCATTTTTTTCAATGCTTGATTTGCGAAATAATTTGCCCGTTGATTGTGTATTCTCAAGACATGTTTGAAGATTACATCGCCAAAACCTTCTAAGTTCTTCCTAATTCTTCTAAAAATTATGCTCATGAACTCGTTGTTTGGATTTTTGTTTCGTGCCATTGCCTCTATTATTATGGCCGAGTCTCCTATTATTATAGAATTTTGGATTTCTCTTTTTTTTTTTATTATTCTTGTTCCCATCAACAGGCTGTATTTATTATTTGAGATTTGTCCCAATCCCCATTCATATGTGACATTTTCTTTCCCATCGGGATCAAGGATTATCCCCCATGCCCCTACCTTTCCCGGATTATGCTTTGAGGCCCCATCAAAAATTAAACAACATCTATTCTGATTTTTCCTCCAGTTTGCAAGTTCATCTTCGCTCATTCTTATTTTCCATATATTTCTTGTGTTTATCTTCCTCTGTCCTTTTTGCCCATTATTGTTTATTATGGCTTTGCTGAGCCAATCTTGCTCTTCCTGTTGGAGAGTGTTATAATATGTTGGTGTTGTTCCTTTGACGTTGAGGATTTCAGAGGTTAATCCCCACGTTTTTTAGAGGGTCTTCCCTATTCTTGGACTTTGATTTTTGAAAATGCACTTGTTTCGTGTCAACCAAATTTGCCAACATAGCACTACTGGAATGCATTTCCATATTCTCTGAATTGTGACTTTCTTATTTGTCATGTATGGGTAGGCCTTCTAAAAAGTCTGAAGAAAATCCGGCAAGGGCTTTTCAAAATTTATACTTATTTCCAATGGGCTTATCAGTTGCTGCCAACATTCTTTAGCAAAAGTGCATTCTTGGAATAAATGTTGTATATTTTCTTCAACCTGCAAGCATAATAGGCATCGTGATGGTCCTTGAAAGCCTTTTTTTTTTTTTTTTAAGTTTTCACCGGTCAATATTCTCCCTTTTAATAGAGTCCAAATGAACATTTTGATCTTCGACAGGCTTTCTAATTTCCATGCTATTTTCCAAAAGTTCCAATCTTGTTGATTTGATTGTTCTTGAAGGATTTTATATCTAGTCCTAACTGTGTAATGTCCACCGCTTGGATCCCAGAGGTAATCATCTTCCTCATCATGGTTAATTGGTGCTGCCCCTTTTAGGAGCTGCCTGATTTTGCTCCATTGCCCTTCCAGGTTTGCAGGAATTGTTGGGATTTTCCCATCTTGCCACTCCTTTTGGTTCCATAGAGAGATTGAGTGTAAAGTGTTGAAGCCTTTTCCTTTCATCCACTCTAGTATGTCTTCAATTTTTGGATGATTCTGCAGTGGTTCTTTTCCCATGATTTTGTCCTTTTAAATCGATATTGTTTTTCCATTGCCTGGGATTTTAGAGATGTAGCTACTCCTTAGAGGAATTGTTTTTTTTACTAGCCTCCATGCTTGGGTACATTGTCTTATTGGGATATTTCCATTAAGCAGTCTTTTCCTAGAGCCATCCATGTACTTTGAGATGAGAGTTTTTTTCCACCAGCTCTCTTTTCCTGTAATTAGTCTCCATACTATTTTCATTCCCAGGGTTGCATTCATGAGCCCAGGTATCCGTATTGATAGGCCTCCTTGTCTGTAAGGTAGTACTACTTGCTCCCACCTGACTAGGCTAAAGTTTTTGTTTTCTTGCTTGCCCCCTTGCCACAGAAAGCTTCTTAAGATTAACTCCATTTCTTTGTGGGCACCTGCTGGGGCCATGATTATTGCATATTGGTAGATAGGTAGTGCTGTAAGGAGTGCTTTGATCAATATTACCCTTCCTGCCATATTTAGCCACATCATACCCTAGCTTTGTATTTTTTTTTTCATTTTTTCAATCTGTTTAGTCCATATTTCTGCCTTCATGTTCTCTTTCGAGATTGGAAGTCCCAGGTAAAAGAAGTGTGTCCATTTTTCTTATATAGGGATGTCTACGATTTGTGAGATCCTTTGCATGGTTATGGGAGGGGTATTCCATCCATATATTCTTCATTTTGTATTGTTTAATAGCCCACCTGAAACCTGTAAAAATTCATCCAGAACTTTTTTTGAACCTCCTTGCTATTATTGTTGATGCCCCTCCCAGCAACAATGTATCATCAACAAAAAGAGAGTGATTTATTGTTTTTACTCCTTTAGCTATTCTGATCCTGTGATATTTCTTTCATTTCTTTGTTTTCCAGAGCCCTGCTTAAAGTTTCTGTCATTATAATATATAGGAAGGGAGAGAGAGGACATCCTTTTCTGAGGCCTCTTGTGCTTTGAAAAAATTTGTTGGGCCTTCCATTTATGACGGGGTTAATCCATGGAGTAGAAATACATGCCTGGATGACTTCCATTATTTCTCTTGAGAAACCAAGTTTCTGGAGGACAACCATTAGATATGGATGGCTAACCTATCAAATGCATTTGCCATATCTAGTTTGATTATGAGGTCTTTTCTTGCCTTAGCATACTAGAGTGTACAACTTCCTGTACAATAATTACATTATCTATGATTTGCTTGTTGGGCACGAATCCTCCTTGATTATATTTGCAATTATTTTTTTTATTATCTTGTAAGATGAACTGCAAAGAGAGATAGAGCAAAACCTGTTGAAAGTGGAGGGGTTTGTTTCCTTTGAAACTAGAGCAAGGTAGGAGGATTTTGTGTTGCCTCCTTTTTTTTTTTTGAACATTCTTCACCATTCTTAAGGAATCCTTTCTCATTGTGTACCAGTGAAATTTGTAGAATGCTATTGTGAAACCATCTGGCCTTGGGGATTTGTTTGGATGCAGGCTCCATATGACTGCCACTACCTCTTCTTCTGTGGGTTCTTTGCACACATTTTTTTTATTTTATTTTTTTTTATTTTTTGCGCTTTAAGAAATCTTCATATTCAACCATTTCTTCATTTGCTGAAAGTAAGTCTTTGAAATGCTGGTGGGCTGCTTTTTTTAGCTCCTCCGCACCTTTATCCTCTTGGCTTTCAACTTGTATTTTTTCTATTTGCTTTCTTGCTCTTCTAATCTTCATTGTATTGTGGAAAAAGGATGTATTTTTATCCCCTGCCTTGAGCCACAAACTTCTGGATTTCAGTCTTGCCTCTTCTTCTTCTTTCCTGTTTTCCTTGTATATTTCCCAAAAAATTCCCTTCTCTCTTAGATAATCTTGATTGCCTTCTTCTTTGCATTCTTTTTTAATTTGCATGCTGTCCATTTTCTGCTGTAACTCGTTTTTTTTTTTTTGCCCATTCCTTTAACTTGGTTCTTGCAGTTTTTAATTTTGTTTCCCAAATATACTATGGTGATCATGTTACTCTTGGCTCCCATGCTTTCTTAATTAAATCACTGATTTCTGTGTCCCAAATTGAGCTGTATCTGAATGGGAGCGGTCCCTGGTTTTCCATTTTACCCATGACTACTGCCATTGGTTTATGGTCAGATGTGTAGTATGTAAATTTTTTGATTTGATGGAGCTGTACACTGTTGCTATATTTTCTTGTATCAAAATTCTATCCATCCTTTCTTTTATATTGCTTTTGCCCACTTTTTTATTGCTCCAGGTGTATTTCCCGTTGTTTGGCGGGATGTCTATTAAACTGTGTTGTTCCATTATTTCTTCTAGAGCATCCTTGGATGGATTTGTGTGATATGTTCCTCCAAACTTTTCTTCTATACTTCTCACCAAATTTAAATCTTCTCCTATTATTATTTTCCCAGCTTTTATTTCTTTTAGTGCTTCTTTTATGGTTGCCCAACATTGCTCTTTTTCAGTGTAGTGGTTTGGGGCATATATATTTATGACACTGTATTTCTCTTTTGTACTGATTTGCATTAGATCTGTTTCAATCTAGTGCTGATATTTTTTTGTGTTTTATTAATTCCCAGGTTCCTTTTTTCCATATTGTGTAAATACCTCTTGACGCTCCTATTGCCTGTATTGCTTCCCCTTCATAATTTTTTTTGGCTATTTCTTTTTGTCTCCTAAATCATAAGGATGTCTGGGTTTTCATTTGCCAGAATGTCTCTTGTGGCATTTTCTTTGACAGATGATCCCATTCCTCGACAATTCTAGGAGACTACTATCATTATTTGCTTGTTGGGTGATGCATGGCTCCTTTCCCTCTTTGTTGGCTTTCTTCGTTGTTTCCTATACTCCTTCCTAAGAAGGTTTCCATAAGTTGTTGCATTCCTAATGCCATTTCCTTTGCTGCTGCTTCATCCCTTAGTTCTTTGTTTGTCTTTCTTCTTGCTTTTTTTTGGTGTTCTACATTTGGGAGTGCTTCCTTTGATTGCTTTCTTGTTAGGATTATGTCTACTGAGGGGGGAGGAGGGGTATGAGAGTTTGAGACCAGAGGGGATGAAGGGGGGTTGGGGGTATGGTGTGGGGATGTGGATGTGGATCTGGATCTTGGTCAAGGGGATGGGGGGGGGCTGAAGGATCTAGTGGCTCAAAGGGATTAAGACTAGCAAGAGGATTATTGTCTTCTTTTAGTGATAAATGATGGAGATCAGAGGATATGGAAGGCTGTGAGAAAGAGAGATTTGGTTGTTTGTGGGTTGTCTTCTTCTTTTTTGACCTATTCCCATATATTTTCCAGATCTTCAATCTTTTCATTTTCATTTTTTTTTTTGTGCATCTATTAGCAGAATGACCCTATTCATGGCATACCTTGCATTTGAAGGGAATTTGTTCATAATCCAGTTGTTGTATGTGCATCCACTAGTCCACTTTGATTCTAATGGCTTATGGAAGCCCTTTCCCTAGATCCACTTCTACACAGATTCTAGCGCATGCATGCATATTTTCCTTTGGCTCACACCTGTCTATATATTTCCCAATTACATTTCCTATGGCTTTGACTGAATCATCTCCCCAATAGTGAAAGGGAAGGTGTAGCGGTTCGACCCAAACGAGGACGACATTTGGTACATCCATTTCTGGATTGAAATCCGGTGTCCATCTATTTAAATACAATCCCCTTATATCCATAAAATAAGGGCCATTCCTAAATATCAAATCTCGATCCTCCTTGGTTTCAAAGTGAAAGGTGTAGTAACCTCTTCCACAGAACCTGATTGAAATTTTTCCTTCTATTGACGCAATCCAGTTCCTTTCTACCCATTTTTGTACGGTTTTGGGTGATGGCCATAACCCAGTAAATTGCCTGACTAATCCACGTTCTGCCAGAGAAAATGTTGCTTTACAGGGAAGGGCAGGAGCGAGTGAGATTTCAGGGATGTCTTCCAATCTTTTAACAAACTTTGTGATTGATGGTCTATTCTTTGTCGGACCCATTGCTGAAATGAGAGAGGCAAAAGCTTTTGTTGTTCCTTCATTTTCTTGTTGTTGATATGAGAGAGGCTCTTCATCCTTTGATGCGTCCATGATGCTTCAATCCCCAACAGCAAGAGGTCGCTGAGGGGCAGTTGCGTGCTTCTTACTGCGATCGCTGGCTAGGGCTGCGCAACTCCTTCAGCAAGCAACACGATCACTCCGTATGACAAAGAGCATCTTATTGATATATAATAAAATACATTTTAATTTATTCTATTGTGTTATCCAATGTTGTTATGGAATGTTACACCACTGATTAAAATATATGGATGATTAAATATTATAATGAAGAGATGTGAAATCTGATAATATAACAAATTAATCCAAACATCATATACAACTGCACTAATCAAATATTAATTTATATGAATATTGTTGTAAGACATATGTCAGTTTTTCAATGAATAATGGATTTTAAAAATTACAATAATTGCATTGTCACAGGTTAATGTCTCCAAAAAAGAGAAAATATCATACAAAAACACTAGTGCATCCATAACATAAAAACGCACTGGTGCTTTAATTTAAATAAAAGCACCATGGCGTCATCTTTCAACATAGCTGGTGCTTTTTTCAGAAAACGACAATACCAGGCTTTCAGGTCTTCAAGCACCAATATTATTTTTAATTAATGCCCCGATGCACTATAACTCTTAACACTAGTGATTTCATTGAAATAACACCCCCTAATTCTACAAAATATTATTCCCATTCTTGGTGCACTATTAAAATTCACAGCACCAAACGCTCTATATAACAAATGCACCGATGCATTTATGTAAACAAGACATTTTAGTGCTACATATTTAAGAGAAAGTACCGAAACTGCAAATATTTTTTGCATGCCCGAAGTCGTTCTTCATCAAAGAACGATTGAGGCTTTTTTTCATATAAGCACCAACGCGATATATGTTTCAAGGTTCGGTGCTCTTTGAGTTGAATGCACCGAGAATTTTTTTGTTATAAGCACCAAGGTGGTATTTCAGGTTTCAATGCTCTTTCAATTAAATGCCTCAGTACTTTTAATTATGTATAAAGCCCAACATGTTTCTATAAGTGGTGCATCAGGGCTTCTTGTTTTATAAAGCACCAAAAAAAAAAAAAACCCTCCTGTCGCCTAGATTTTTTCAGTTGTGATGAAGTTTCGTTATAAGCTCCTCTAAAACGTCCATTCCCACAAACAAATGTTTTAGCATATGTCTTTTTAACATTTTTTTTCCAATTTTATAACACTAATAATCTTCGTAACCTCTGTATAACCTACGTTAGAAGGTCTTTTCCTTGTAGTGTAAATAAGAGACTTTTTTTCCCAAAAAAACCTTTCATATAAACCCTTGGACACTCCCATACATTATCTAGTGCAAACTTGTTAACATTGATTATGGTGCTTGACTTGTTACAGACATCAAGTGAGGTGCACAATAGAGGTCCTTAGCTTGAGGGATCGACATATAGATTCCATGAAGCTCAAAGCACTCGAGCACTCAAGCTAGCCCACCAGGCATACAAATAGAAATGTACTCACTTGAGAGTTCAAAGACCCTCTCATCTTCGATGTGGGTAACTTGAAATTCTCAAACCTCTATTTTGGTTTTGTTCCCTTGCAAATTCTACCTTAGGCTGGGTTGATTCCTTTTACAATTAACTTCTGCTTATTTCTATATCTTAGAGAGTTACACTCTTAGGCAATGTCCTCGAACTATAGATTTATAGGCTTTATGAAAACTCATTCTTGTGAAGTTTTTTTATGGAAGAGATAATTATGTCCTATTTAACAAGATGGAATGATAACACCGTAATTCATGTTAACATGTCTATGTAGGTCATTGTGTGCGAACACAATATTGAGATTGAGATGGCCCACTTGAGACACTTGTTTGTGTTTTAGGGAGGCATCCCTTTTAATAAAAGCACAAATGTCACCTAGTGCTTCTCTTGCCCAATTAACTCATTCCCATCAATCCTGGAGATTGGATCATTGACCACACCATCGAGCTAACAATGTAATTAGGGAAAGATGAGAATGGAAGCATGATTAGCCTTTTTCTCGTGTCAATCAAAATGACAAGTTCTTGATCTTGGTATTTGTTATCTTGGAGTATTAAGCCCCTTGGATCTAACAAGGACAATTAGGAGTTGATTCTAGTGGGGATTGTTCCCATGGCATAGGGTGAGGCCTAGTCCCTAATGATCTTGTTAATACACCAAATAAAACTAGGCTCATATCTACTATGACCTATTATACTTGCTTTCAAAGATACTATATATATATATCTAAAGGTTGCTAATATATATATATATATATATATATATTAGCAACCTTTTTATATGTGTTAAATTATGAAACACATATATGTTTTGTTATTAAAATGATAAAATATCATTTTAAGCTCCACTTAAATCAATTTCGTTTGTCAAACATGCAAGTCTTTTTGATGATGGAGGAAGGTAACTATGAGTGTTCAATCACCTCCCTTACTCACACAATGGCTTTATACTCACTGATGTTTGAAAGTCTCTTTGATGATGGAGGGAAGTAAATATGGGAGTTCAAATAACTCCCTTACACACACAATGGCTCTATACTCATTAAGGTTTGAAAATTTCTTTGAGGATGGAGGTAGACCCAATTTTGGGAGGTAAAACACCTTCCCTCATGGGTGTGGATGAGGGGCACTTCATTGCGCCACTTTTGAGTCAAAATTGACCCTAAATCCAGTAGGAATTGTGTTCTAAGTTAGAGTTCCACCCTTATGTTATTTTTCCCTTCAGAGTTTTGAGCAACTTTAAGATGACCTAAATCATCATTTTTTTAAAAAATGATTATAACATTTGGAACTTTAACTCATTATAAAAATAAGACTCACTAGAAATAATACTATTTGAGTTCCCAACATACAACACCTCCTTTACATACATAATGGTTGTACACTCACTTGAGAATCACATCAAAGAAAAACTTTGATTGAGACAAGTCACTATCAAGTATTATTGAAAATAAGTGCTAAATAACAACGTAGTTCTTGTGGATTAAGTTGGAAAATGGAGAATATTAAGAATATTAACAATTCAATCAATTCTTGTGTTAAAAAAAAGAATAAAAGAATCAAATGAAATTACAATTTCAATGCAATTAAGTTTGTTGTTGTTGTTGTTGTTTTTTTTTAAGCTTGACTAGTGAGACTTGTTTGAGGGGATTGAACTTCTGATCATTTGGATACAAGGCCTTGCAAACATGTTTTCTGCCAATTGTGCTACCACCCACGGACAATGTAATTAAGAATTGAATGTTGGGCACATCTCTTGTTTTGTCATTTGTTCCCCTCTATATCAGAGTTGTGATTGGGCTCATCTGCAAGCTCGATGATTGAACAATGTTTGGGATCTATTTCAAGAAAGGATGTGCAATGTTTTTTTGGGGGGTGATTAAAGTGTTTGCAACAATGAATAAGCTTTGCCCCATTCCACATCTCTTATTTATTTATTTATTTTACTATAAAATTTCCAGGACAATATGCTTTTACTTACTTTAGCACAAAACCATAGACTACCTCTTCTAAAGTTGTTTCAACTCATCACTAGATAAGAATGTCTCCATGCTTGCAAATGGCAAGCGTATAACTTCTGCTTGAAACTTTGAAAGCATGATAACACTTCACTGCATTGGTTATCGACATGCTAAAGGGGAGTTCTCGATATAATAACATCAACTTCGATACCATGTTGAATGAGTCTGAGTGCCCTATATCACCATTGAACGAGTTTGAATGTCCTGTATCATCAATATAAATTTAGAATCATGAAAATAAATGTATAGAACAGTCAACCAGCCTATTGCAAAATTGCTATATAGAAGCAAATAATTCAAATTGGAGAATATATATATAGAGAAATATGGAGTGGACTATTTGTTCAAGGTCTTATCTAGTTTTAATATTTGGATATGAATTGAGGATTGAACTTGGAGCTATTGGATTTGAACACACACACACACATGTTAATGTTGTATTCCCAAAAATGATCGTGCAAAATAGATACATCAACCCATCCATCAACATAAACATGTCATTGAGTAGGTGGTCTCAATCTGCCCATCGAGAAATCAAATATTTTTCACCACCTACCAATAGAGTTGTTTGTCCAAAATTCTAACAGTTTCAATAATCTTAACATGATTAAAGTATCTTCTTCAATACTGTAAAACAAAAAAATGATAACTAACATGCTGAAAATCAAGATTCATAGGAGGAAACAAGTGTCGAGTCTTTGGCACTAGATCCTAGAGGAGTTGGAAAAGCACGATCACAATGAAGGTGGCACTCAATTTGGGTCAACCGCACATCCATTCTTTCTAAACAAACCCTCTAGTTCCTTTGGACTCTTTTAACATCTTCTAGTTTGACGAAGATGTTATATCTTTCTTCTTGCTTATCCTTTTGTAACTTGCCTAGCAAGGTCTTCATTTTTCAATAAAAAAAAAGACATTAAAATATTGTTTCCTTTTACACCTAGTGTGCCCATGGTTAGAAATATAAATAAAGATATTCTCTAGGATTTTATAGTAAAAAAAAACTTACCTCTCTCTAGCTACAATGGATTCCAGCTAGCCGATTTCATTCCTAATAACATATATTTCATCCTTTGGAAAAAAATCATCACATAAACACTATAACATACCCAACATATTGAAGTTGACCTTTTTACTCTTTAAAAACCAATAAAATGAAAATAAAATTTGTCATTTCATAATGTGATTATGTTACACCATTTATGAAAATATTATTGTAACACCAAAATTGTGGGAAACCATATACCTACTTTTAATTAATCCTAAGTAGAGACAACAATAATGTATCGATATATGTGATATCTATTTTGATACATCGATCAAAGAAAATTTAAGCTAAACCATTATTGAGCCCCACCGGGAAAAAAGGAGAGGAAAAAAACCATAATCTATTTTGGGTCAAAATTTAAATAATGCTAAGTCAACAATAATACTGCTTTTTGGCGAGGAATAATAAAATAAGATAAATTATTTATCTAGGCTTGCAAGCGGACCATATTTTCTTCCTATAGTGTGAGTTTATATTCATATAGGCCTCCATTCATTCTTCCCCTGTAATTAGTATCAAACAAGTTACAAGAATTTTCAGAGTAAAAGGGCAGAGGCAAGGCATCGGATATTTGGGGGCATGGCTAGCGATGGAGATATTCAAGCCATTCTCAAGCCTTTTCACCACCGAGCCAATGAAGCCGAGGTAGGTATTCGTCAGTTCTTCTTTTCTTACTTCTGCTTTCTCTGGGGTTCGAACTTGTGCTTTCTGTCCTGTAATCATTCCCAAAAATGCCATACTATACAAGAAAACAAAAAGCAATCGACTCTGTTACATTTTGCCATAACACGCGAAATTTTTTAGAAGGAATTAAACATTTATTCATTTGTTTATTCAGTTCGCTAACAGCTCTGTAAGATCGTCGATCACAAAAGAAAAACCCCGACATCTTTTATGATGGAAAAAAATATTGCAAACTTTTAAATGGAGTGGAGTTATAACCTTTATGTTGGAACGAAATCTCAACCTAGCATCATTTTATTATAGTAAGATAGCTGTAACATCACATAGAGTAATTATAATTGGAAGTGAAAGACACACTAAGCATGTCATGGGAACTCACAGATGAGATGTTAGTACTGGGGGGGTTGCTATCACATCGACCCAGGGACTTCACGGTACTCTTAAATATCCATGGTGAGTTTTGAAAAAGCCAGCATCAATAAGAATGTGCTTAAATGCTCAATACAACCACCCAGACCTAGCATTTAATACAACCCATACCTAAGCTGCCCTGGAACCTTTTGTTTTTGGTCAAGAATGTGCTTAAATGCTCAATACAACCACCCAGACCTAGCATTTAATACAACCCATACCTAAACAGCCCTGGAACCTTGTGGTTTTGGTTGAGCTCTTTCTTTTGTCAAGTTACATAATTTTGTAAATTGTGCTGTTTTATATTTAATCTCTGCAGCCCCTTTTGTTGCGAAAGTGGCTTGTTTCAAGTACATCTGTAGTCTGTGGGATGACTGTGGAGTTATAACCTTTATGTTGGAACGAAATCTCAACCTAGCATCATTTTATTATAGTAAGATAGCTGTAACATCACATAGAGTAATTATAATTGGAAGTGAAAGACACACTAAGCATGTCATGGGAACTCACAGATGAGATGTTAGTACTGGGGGGGTTGCTATCACATTGACCCAGGGACTTCACGGTACTCTTAAATATCCATGGTGAGTTTTGAAATAGCCAGCATCAATAAGAATGTGCTTAAATGCTCAATACAACCACCCAGACCTAGCATTTAATACAACCCATACCTAAGCTGCCCTGGAACCTTTTGTTTTTGGTTAAGAATATGCTTAAATGCTCAATACAACTACCCATACCTAGCATTTAATACAACCCATACCTAAACAGCCCTGGAACCTTTTGGTTTTGGTTAAGAATATGCTTAAATGCTCAATACAACTACCCATACCTAGCATTTAATACAACCCATACCTAAACAGCCCTGGAACCTTGTGGTTTTGGTTGAGCTCTTTCTTTTGTCAAGTTACATAATTTTGTAAATTGTGCTGTTTTATATATAATCTCTGCAGCCCCTTTTGGTGCGAAAGTGGCTTGTTTCAAGTACATCTGTAGTCTGTGGGATGACTGTGTTGCTTTAGATTGAGCCTTGCTAAACTGTGATGGGGTTTTCTTTCCTTTGGCACTGGGAATTGCATGGATTTTTTTAGGCCTAGTGACATTTTCAGGGATTCTATATTTTATTTCACATAGTTATTGCCAAAGCCCAGCAAATGTTTATACACATGTATATAGTTCTTGAGTTAATTGGAATTAGTTTGGGTGGTTGGAAGGGATGATTGTTATCCTCTCCACCTAGCTTTAATTCCGGCAAGTGACATGTTAAGCTCTTAAATGAGTATACCATTATAATGGCTTCAAGCCTCATTGTTGATTGATCTTGTGCCTTGAAGATTCTAGGGTTGACCCTTGGTACCATTCCTGAAATGAGGGGAAGTACTTGGGTGTTTTCCTTGGGCATGTGACCTGGGGTGTGTAAAATTGCTTCAAGAACCATGTTTTGAAGTTGAGTCTACACTGTGTAACTTGGACATTGCTTCAAGAAACATGTCCTGAAGTTGGAGTATGTGTTGCATAACATGGACATCCTTCGGCTTAGGTGCCATGTCAGAGGATAATGTTTTTTGACACACACACACATATATAGTTATGGAGTCAATTGGGTTTAGTTTGAGTGGTTGGGAGGAATGATTGTTATCATCCCGACCTAGCTTTAATTCCCGCAAGTGACATGTTGAGTTCTTAAATGAGTATACGATTATAATGGCTTCAAGCCTTGTTGTTGATTGGCCTTGTGCGTTGTAGATTCTAGGGTTTAGCCTAGGTAGCATCCTTGATATGAGGGGAAGTACATGGGGATTTTCCCTGGGAATGTAACCTGGTGTGTGTGTGTGTGTATTTCTGGAAATTGCTTCAAGAAACAGTCCTGAAGTTGTAGTCTGCACTGCATAACATGGATGTCCTTCGGCTTAGGTGCCAGGTCAGAGGATAATCTTTTCTGCCAAAATTGCCCATGGCTTACAGCCACCCTTATCCCTTTTCTGCCATTGCATTCAAGATGGCAGATCACAGTGAGATTGGAACCCTGGTGGATGGCTTAATGCTCCATTGACCTAACCAGTGAATCAAAATCCCTTCGGCTAATGTTAGAGCATTCTATCATTCAAATATCTGTATAATAAGAACTAATTTGCATGACCTTTGCATAAAAACTGGTAGATGGACAAATAAAAAAAGCTATGGTCCATGGGATGAACGTGTGAAATCGGAATGAAGTATAAGATTAGGAGCACTCACTCCTAAAGACCCCTTCTTGTGAGAGTATCAGAAGCTCCCTGAAAGAGAGTATTCACCAATGTCCAGTTCTTCACCAAAAACAGGACTTTCAGACCAGTCAGGAGATACGGTGTGTACAACTTTACTTATCCTATTGTAATAAACAAAAACAACCAAATTAAAGATTTGACCCTGCTATTACACAGTCTGAGCATAGAAGCTGATACAAACAAAACAGAGACACTACGAAGCATAAACATATGAACAAATTCCAGCCTGAGATGAGCCATTAGGAGAGTTGGCCTTTGATTCTGGCTTCTCCTCCTCCACTATGGTGCATTGTTGGTCCCTGAAGCTTCCCACACAGATGCTCTTCAGCATGCCGAGAGATTTTTCTTTGAACTTGGTGAGCATACAGCTGTTCCTCTCCTCCCTCTCCTCGAATTGTTCCACAAAACCTATCAGAACTTAGTAAATTTGTTTTCTGGACTTTGGATTCTGTTTCTTGCTTGAAGAGCCTAGCTCCTGGGACCTGAACAGTGGACTGAAGTGCCTGCTGGGCCACAAAGTTGGCAAACCATTCATGGTTGTTGAAAGGATAGGGCTGGTGTTGCCTATCCTTGTTCCTTGGATGCCCCCGTGGTCTCTACACTTGATCAGGCATGCTGAATTTACAGACCCATGCGCTTTCAAACCACTCAGAGGTGAAGATGCACAACTTCTACCAGCAAGCAAGATACAGAACTATGTGAGATTGTTGAATTTTCATTCATGGTAAGCAGACCTACATTCCTACAAATTCTAGGTAACAGAAAATTACTAAGCTATCAAAATAGCTCGAAGGAATGCTAGATCTACAGACACAAATAAATGAAAATTACTTCAGCACCAATCACATCTCTGTTTATTTACTCAGAAAACACAAGTTACAATAGTTCAAAACATAATTGTCACTCACTGAATTCCCTAAGACAACTGAATTAACAACACCAACTCTACCTTTGAGCTATCCCTTGGGGTTACTCTACCTTATTTTATGGACGAAGAAGGAAAAAGTTTTACAAAATAGAGTTCCTAAGTTTAGAAGCAAAAACCCTAAACCCTAAAGCTAGCATAGAAAAGTGTGTCTTCCATGCATGAACAAATTTCTTGGCATAATATTACCTGTATTAATCATGGAAAAGCCCTCAACACATGAACCTTAGTTAAATCTGGAAAAGTCCCAAAGGCTGGTGCCTTTTCCTATTTCCGGAACAGCTAAAATAAGTACAATCATCTAATTAAAGGAAAGGCTAAATCTGAAACAATATAAAGATAACAAACCACCAAAACCAGAAATAACTAAGGTTGATGTATGCATGTTGTGGGCATGCACATGCCCACTATTACTGTTTACATAACTGCGGTGCTTCATCTCCTCAACACTGGTGTGCCTCAATTGTTGTTAAGTTTAGGTATGTTCTATGCTAGAGCAATTTATTTAAATTTTCATAGTTGGCAATCACATCAGCATTAAGATAAACTGCAGATAGAACATAAATATAAAACGTAGAAGACAAGCCAAGGCAAGAGGACACAAGATATGGCGTGGGCCAGGGACAAACCCCACAATGTGTGGGGAAACCCTTTGATCAAATCTTCTTTTATCTTCAAAGTTCAGCAGAGAAAGAGAGAGAGAGTACATTTACAGCAAAAGTCAATACTTTGACTTATCTAGATCTAGCATAGATCATTTCGTATCATGATGAGATCAGTTGAAGACATTCTGCTTCAACTGATTCTCAAGGTGACTCCTTCACCTATCATCGTTCTGCATCTCGTCCATGTCCATGATCTTATCCTGCTGTACTTTTATGTCCATGATCTCATTCATCATCATGCTACCCTTGCTAATGTGCATGTCATCATGCTGCCTGTGCATCATTCATTATCATGCTGCCTGTGCACCATTCATTAACATGCTGCCGGTGCATCATTCATTAACATGCTGCCTGTGCATCATTCATTAAGCAACCACATTTAGGCTCCTCTTTACAGTGGATACTTCTGTCCAGCAAACTGAGATCTTTGAACATGCCCAACCGAGTCCACACTGTCAGCTACAGGTATGTGACTTTAACCCTGAGATACCTCCTTTTGCTGAGGCATAAGTCCACTCTTCTTTCTGTGTCTTAAGTCTTTATATGCTGCTGATTAGGGCCTCTTCTTCTGCGGTTAATAGAGCTGCGTATAATGCTCTTTCATGACAGCAAATATGACTGCAAATGGTGGCTGCCAATTAGGTCTCTTGATGCTGCAGTTAAGGTCTCTTCTAGACCTGCGGTTAGGGTCTTTAAGGGCTTCCATTGACTGCATTAAAACCTTTCCTAGCTACGTTATAGAAGCTTCCTGGACAGCGTAGAAATGCCTCTTTCCTAGCTGCATTATAGAAGCTTCCTGGACAGCGTAGAAATGCCTCCCTTAACTGCGTTTAGGGCTGCTCCATTGACAGTGTATTAGGGCTTCTTGGACAGCGTAGATTAGCTGTGTTTAGGCCCTAGGGTATGCTAAGATTTTCCTTAACTGCAGCTGTGGATAGACCCTTCTTCTTTCTCCGTTTAGACTTCTCCATGACTGTTTCTAGGGCTTCTGCATTTTAGGGCATCATTTGTATATAGGCCAGCGTATCCTCTATGTGACTCTCCTTCACCAAAAACCCAAGATGTGGAGAGGGGGAGAACACATGAAGAGGATGTGTGTTACAAATGATTTCAAGTCCTATATATTTATACTAAAACGTAGATGATGAATAGACACGACTGTTGGGCTTTTGAGCCTACTCAAGTTGCTGGTCGGCTTGATAATAATTCCATAATCAAAATTAATTCATATCTCCATAAATACTTATCGGAACCGGATGATCTTTAGATC
>APFE030477868.1:197006-211719 GCA_000404065.3 Pinus taeda
TCAAGCCTCATTGTTGATTAACCTTGTGCCTTGAAGATTCTAGGGTTGACCTTTGGTACCATTCCTGAAATGAGGGGAAGTACTTGGGTATTTTCCTTGGGCATGTAACCTGGGGTATGTAAAATTGCTTCAAGAAACATGTCTTGAAGTTGAGTCTACACTGCATAACTTGGACATTGCTTCAAGAAACATGTCCTGAAGTCGGAATCTGCGCTGCATAACATGGACATCCTTCTGGTTAGGTGCCAGGTCAGAGGATAATGTTTTTTGACACACACACACACAAGTGACATGTTGAGCTCTTAAATGAGTATACCATTACAATGGCTTCAAGACTCATTTATGATTAACCTTGTGCCTTGAAGATTCTAGGGTTTTGGTACCATTCCTGAAATGAGTGGAAGTACTTGGGTATTTTGCTTTGGCATGTAACTTGGGGTATGTAAAATTGCTTCAAGAAACATGTCTTGAAATTGAGTCTACATTGCATAACTTGGACATTGCTTCAAGAAACATGTCCTGAAGTCGGAGTCTGCACTGCATAACATGGACATCCTTCGGCTTAGGTCCCAAGTCAAAGGATAATGTTTTTTTACACACACACACACACATAGTTATGGAGTCAATTGGGTTTAGTTTGAGTGGTTGGAAGGAATGATTGTTATCATCACCACCTAGCTTTAATTCCCGCAAGTGACATGTTGAGCTCTTAAATGAGTATACGATTATAATGGCTTCAAGCCTTGTTGTTGATTGGCCTTGTGCCTTGTGGATTCTAGGGTTTACCCTAGCTAGCATCCTTGATATGAGGGGAAGTACTTGTGTGTGTGTTTCTGGAAATTGCTTCAAGAAACATGTACTGAAGTTGTAGTCTGCATTGCATAACATGAACGTTCTTCAACTTAGGTGCCAGGTCAGAGGATAATCTTTTCTGCCAAAATTGCCCATGGCTTACAGCCACCCTTATCCCTTTTTTGCCATTGCATTCAAGGTGGCAGATCACAGTGAGATTGGAACCCTGGTGGATGGCTTAATACTCCATTGACCTAACCAGTGAACCAAAATCCCTTCGTCTAATGTTAGAGCATTCTATCATTCAAATATATGTATAATAAGAACTAATTTGCATGACCTTTTGTTAATTTTAGGATACAATGGTATGTTCTATGCTTTAGAACAATTTTACTTCAATTTCTTTATTAGCCCAATATCAATGTCCAGTTTAGCAATCACATCAGAACATAAACATAAACAGTAGAAGACAAGGCAAGACAAGAGGACACAAGATTTGGCACCAACCAGGGACAAACCCCAATGTGGGGAAACCCTTAATGAATTCTTCTTATAGTCTTCAATAGTTCAGTAGAAAGAGATAGTACAATTTACAAATCTTATAATTTATAACAGTAGCAAAAAAGCCCTAATCAGAAAAGTCAACGCTGCTCAACAAGGCAGATTTGATCCTCAACAATTTGGTCAACTTCAGTCAACTTCGGCCTCCAAACAACAAGATGAATTAGCCCTCAAAATAGTCAAATTTTGGCCAAACAGTCAACCTGCGGTTAGCCCTAACCACAGGCAACACTGGTCAAGCAACAACGGATTCCTCGATTTCTGTGCCTAGAAATGCGACCTGCTCAAACAGAAATTCCTCACACAAAACTGTAGTCAATGATGGTCAATGTAGCCCAAAACAACCTTTTGCAAATTCGGTCAAACCTGGTCAACGCTGAAACATAAAATTTCCTTTCCTTTCCTTCACACATGTGGAGAGAGATATTGCACTGAAATCTGTACCCAATCAATGATGAGAGAGAGAGATGTGTGAAGGTGAGTGTGTCCAAATGAGGATGACGCATGATGTATTTATAGCAAACGTTGAGGATGAATAGACATGACTGTTGGGCTTCTGAGCCTACATGACTTTGCTGGTCGACCTTGACAATTTGTCCATAATCAAAATAAATTCATAACTTCATTTGTACATGTCAGAATTGGATGATCTCTAGATCAATCCTACACCTCTCAGAGAGAGGAATCCAAGAAAAATATTAGCTGTCATAAATAAGATGACCCATGTGGAGTTTGGCCCTAGTTGCCAATTTTAACACTCCCTCTCAACTAGGGAGAACTCCACCTGCTAATCCATCTGCCAATCTGTACTATCTCTGCCATCAATGCACTGTTCTGCACTCCACTTCTCTGCTCTGCTGAACTATGAAGAAGAAGAAGTGATCGAGTATGTATCATACCATTCTCTACTGACCCAAAGTCAATGCCGATCAAAAGATAGTGTCTCATACCACTCTTACTGACCCGAATTCAGTCCCAATCAAAAGAGTGTCTCATACCACTCCTACTGACCTGAAGTCAGTTCCCATTGATCTCATATCAATATTGGTCATCCTAGCATAGAGAGTACAGTAGTACACGATGCGTCCATCGGTAGTACTATGGTCCCTATCCTCATTTCCCTACTCATTGGCTAGATGAGAGGTACTTCCCAAGAGTCCTAGACTGCATGGGGAGGATGTCATCGGTAGGAGAAGGATGAATGACTCATCTTGCCTACATGTCGCCAAGGGGTATCGTAGGGGAAGGCTGAACCTCTCACCCTGTACACAACAAACCACTAGGGGAAGGCTGAACCACTCACCCTATGGTTGCTCACCGCTCCAAGAAGTACCTGAAGCCCCCCAGAGCTCCTAGAGGTCAATGTCCTTCTCATACAGGACCCTCATAAGAGGGTCTCTCCACAACTCCAAGTCATTCTCGGAAGGCCAAGAATTTGACCTTCCCCAGGGGCTTTGTTAGAATATCGACGACCTGCTCATCAGTTCCAATGTGATGGAGCCTTATTTCTCCTCGTTGTACCATATCACAGATAAAGCGGTACGTGATATCTAGATTCTATATGCTTGGAGCGATCATGAAACACTGGATTCTCTGATAATCGGATCCCACTCTGGTTGTCGTAGAGGATCACGGTGGTATCCAACATATGTCCAAACAACTCACTGAAGAGCATCCTCAACCAGACAACTTCACAGGAGGCCATACTAGCAGTTATGTATTCGACCTTGACGGTGCTCAAGGCAACCGATTTTTGCTTCCTTCTAATCCAGGATATCGAAGCAGAACCCAAAGAAAAACGACATCCAGAAGTGCTCTTGTGATCCACCACACTGCTAGCCCAATCAGCATTAGAATAACCATGCTGCCTCACATTTCCCGCAGTGTATCTCAGTCCATGAGTGATTGTGCCCCGAAGATACCTCAAAAGATTCTTGGTAGCAATCCAATGTATATGATGAGGCTCAACCATGTATTGGCTCAATGTGTTAACTGCAAAACATATGTCCGGACAGGAGTTCACCCAGAACATCGGTGCTCCTATGAGTTGATGATACTCAGAAACATTTCCCAATTCAGGTCTTGCAGCACTACCACATAACTTCTTAAAGTTAAGTTCCATCGGAGTAGTCACAGGCTTGCAGTCCACCATCCCAAATCTTTCTAATATCTTCACAACATATTTTCCTTGAGAGGAAAATTTCACTTGGCTTTTGCCAGACCTCCAACCCTAGGAAATAGTGCTTCGGTCCTAGTTCTATCTCAAATTCAGAAGCCAACTCCCTCTTACATTTGTGGATGAGAGGGTCTGCACCTGTCAGAAAGAGGTCGTCCACATAAAGTACTAGAATGAGAGGTTTATCATTTTCAACCTTAAAGTAAAGGTTCGGATCGACTTCACTTCTAGTGAATCCCAGCTTCATTAGATAACTATCGATCCTCTCATACCAAGCTCGGGGTGCTTGTTTTAACCCATAGAGAGCTTTCTTCAACTTGCATACATGAAATTCCCGATCATGAGCCTCAAACCCCTCGGGTTGTTCCACATAGACTTCGTCTTTGATTGAACCATACAAGAAGGTGGTCTTGACATCCATCTGATGTAGGTTCCATCCTTGCGAGGCAACAAGGGCTATGATCGGGCGGATGTTGGTGTATCGGGCAATAGGTGCAAATATCTCATCGTAATCTACACTGTCCTTTTGAGAGAAGCCTCGAGCAACAAAGTGAGCCTTGAACTTTTCTGCACTTCCATCAACTCCATGCTTGATTTTGTAGAGCCACTTAGAGGTGACAACCAATTTGTCCTAGGGCTTAGGAACCACATCCCAAACATCATTCTTCATAATTGACTCGTATTCTTCATTCATAACATCCTTCCATACTTGTTGCTTCACGACTTCTTCGAATGATGAAGGCTCATTTTGAATGATAGTGCTCATGGTGGTCAAATATCCTTGATACTTGTTTGGCTTCTTACTTTCACGGAAAGTCCCCCTTGGTGTAATGTGTCTCTTGGCATCTTCTAGGGTCCCCCTAAGCCATGAGGGTCTCCTCTTGGAGGAGGAAGGCTCACGAAGAGGAGGATCAATAGGATCCATAGGTTCATCAACATCAGGGATCGTTTTGTCCTCTTTTTCACCTTGATTTCCGGTGTCAGCTTCTTTGTCCTTCTTTAGGATAGGAAGGTTGTTGATCTTCCTGAGGGCCATATTTTTGTCGAAGGTGACATCATGACTTATCTCAACTTCCTTTTGACCAACAACATAAATTCTATATCCCTTAGAATTTTCACTATAGCCCACAAAGATTCCTTTCTTCCCAAATGCACCCAATTTGCTTCTTTTCTCTTTTGGCACATGAAAATATAGGAGTTTTCCAAAAATTCTAAAATGAGAGACATTGCGTTTCTTACCAGTGAACATTTCTTCGGGAATCTTGGAGTTCGATGCTTGATGAGGGCATTAGTTTTGAACATACACGGCGATATTTGCAGCTTCAACCCATAGAAACTTCGGAAGGCCTTGGTCATGAAGCATGGCACGAACAGCTTCTACAATAGAGGATTCTTCTTTTCAGCCACACCATTCTGCTCGAGAGTGGATGGCGTTGTAGTTTCCCTCTTAATGCCAACTTCTCTGCAATAATCTTGGAATTCATTGGATTCGTACTCAATCCCATTGTCAGTCCTCAATATCTTGATTTTATTCTCGAATTGGTTTTCGATCAAGGCTTTGAAGTGTCAGAACCAAGTGAACACTTCATCCTTCTTCAAGAAGTAGATCTAGGTCTTGCGAGAATAATCATCCACAAAGGTGAGATAATATAAGTATCCTCCCAAGGAGTTTACGGGCATCATACCAGATATGTCGGAGTGGATCAATTGCAATATGTCTGTGGTCTTGCTATTACTTGAGGGGAATGGTCCCCTTGTAAGTTTTCCTCTTGCACATCCCGAACACACACCTTCATGCTCTACTTTGAACTCGGGCATAACTGTCACCATCTGTCTCACATTGGGTAGGCCCTTATAATGAAGATGGGCGAACCTCTGGTGCCATAGTTCAGATTGTAGAGATGTGTCGCATAGTGTTGCATTAATCGTTATCGGGATAATATCGGCGCTCGGAAAAAAATTCGTAATAATTGGGAAAAAATCGGTAATGATAGGGAAAAAATCGTTTGGTACAAAAATATTCATATTTTTTCAATTTTTTAATATCTAAACCATCTACAACATAAATTAAATACATTGACACATAAATATGATAAAAGAACTAATATATAAGATGTTTAATATCATTTCTAGTGCTAAAATCACACATAACAGTGAATCATGTCCTAAATAGTAAGTCCTAACTCCTGAGTCCCAACTCAACCTCAAAATATCAACAAAAAATATAATAATCTCTCATATCATGAGTCATAATGTCATATACAATGAAATGAACCAAATAACTAAAGTCTAATACTACTGATTTCCTTTGCCCCTCTAGATGTAGATGTCGATGGAGTTGGCAGGCCGCAGTAGACTATGGAGTCGGCTGTGCTCTAGAAGCTGAAGAACTAGGAGCTACAGGAGGTAGACCACGTTCTCCACTTGTGATAGGGGTAGCTTGGGTCACCTTCTCCTCCTCTTCAAAAAAAAAAAAAAAAAATGATCTGCTCGATTTTTTTCGGAAAAATCGGGTAAATTATTATTATTAATTTTTTTTTTCTTCGTTCTGGAGTACTAAGCGCGATTTTATTGTTTTGCTAAAAAAATCTCGAAAAAAGGATAATATCGCGATTTTAACAACACTGGTGTCGCAAGACATGGCTCCCAATGGACTTCCTCCAACTTGATATAAAGTGTCAAACCTGAACCCAAGAGTAAAAGCATCTTTAAATTTTTTTTTCCAAACATGTACCACCTTGAATCCTTTATCTTCCATTGTTGAAATGGACACCAGGTTCTTCTTGAGGCTAGGTACATATAGTATTTCTTGCAAATGAATAGTGTTACCTTGATTCAATTGAAGGGTAGCATTCCCTACTCCCTTCACGGGATAGGTGGCATCGTCTCCAAGGATGATATCCAAGTTTGTCTCCTTTTCTATTAAATTGGGGGGGGGGGGCGCGATTCCTGCAACTATGGCCTTGAGGCACCACTATCAATTAGCCAATTTCCCAAAGTGTCTAGAGGAGAGGCAGTGGAGAGGGCCGATATAAGATAGTACTATTTTTTCTTATTATTAACAACATTGGATTCTTCATATCTAGAGCCCCTTGATTTCTTGGAGGGTCGACCATTTCCTTGATGTCCCGCATTCCTTTTTCCCTTGTCATTGGAACTGCCATTCCTTTGATCGTTGTTGTTGGAGTTGCCCCTGGAGTTGTTATGGTGGTCATCATCTCGAGGTGTATCCCTTCTATTAGAACACTCCCTTGCATAGTGGCCAAACTTATTGCAAACAAAGCGTTTTCCTTCCATTTTTGAATCCCGGTCTTCCTTGACTTTACTTCTTTGAACCTGCATTGTTCTTCCTCTTGGCATGAGCAGAGAGTGCAGTGGGGTTGCTTCTAGTAGAAGGTATTTCTTGCTCCACCATTTTTTTTTAAGCTCGACTAGTGAGACTTGTCCGAGAGGATTGAACTTCTGATCACTTGGATACACAAGGGCTTGCAAACATGTTTTTTGCCAATTGTGCTACCACCCATGGACAATTTAATTAAGAATGGAATGTTGGGCACACCTCTTGTTTTGTCATTTGTTCCCCTCTGTATCAGAGTTGTGATTGGGCTCATCTGCAAGCTCGATGATTGAACAATGTTTCGGATCTATTTCAAGAAAGGATGTGCAATGTTTTTTTGGGGGGCGACTAAAGTGTTTGCAACAATGAATAAGCTTTGCCCCATTCCACATCTCCTTTTTATTTATTTATTTATTTTACTATTCTTTTATAAATTTTCCGGGATAATATGCTTTTACTTATTTTAGCACAAAACCATAGACTACCTCTTCTAAAGTTGTTTCAACTCATCACTAGATAAGAATGTCTCCATGCTTGCCAATAGCAAGTGTATAACTTTTGCTTGAAACTTTGAAATATCTGCTAAACTGATAGGCATGATAACACTTCACTGCATTGGTTATCGACATGCTAAAGGGGAGTTCTTGATATAATAACATCAACTTTGATACCATGTTGAATGAGTCTGAGTGCCCTGTATCACCATTGGATGAGTTTGAATGCCCCGTATCATCAATATAAATTCAGAATCATGAAAATAAATGTATTGAACAATCAACCAGCCTATTGCAAAATTGCTATATAGAAGCAAATAATTCAAATTGGAGAATATATATAGAGAAATATGGAGTGGACTATTTGTTCAAGGTCTTATCTAGTTTTAATATTTGGATATGCATTGAGGATTGAACTTGGAGCTATTGGATTTGACACATACACACACGCACACGCACACGCACACGCACACGCACACAAATTAAAGTTGTATTTCCAAAAATGATCATGCAAAATAGATACATCAACCCATCCATCAACATAAACATGTCATTGAGTAGTTGGTCTCAATCTGCCCATTGAGTAACCAAATATTTTTGACCACCTACCAATAGAGTTGTTTGTCCAAAATTCTAGTAGTTTCAACAATCTTAACATGATTAAAGTTTCTCCTACAATATTGTAAACAAAAAACTAATAACTAACATGTTGAAAATCAAGATTAAGAGGGGGTGACAAGTGTGGGGCGACACGGGATCCTAGAGGAGTTGGAAAAGTAGGATCACAATGAAGGTGACACTCAAATTGGGCGAACCACACATCCATTCTTTCTAAACAAACCCTCTAGTTCCTTTGGACTCTTTTGACATCTTCTACGGTGACGAAGATGTTATATCTTTCTTCTTGCTTATCCTTCAGTACCCTGCCTAGCAGGGTCTTCATTTTTCAGTACAAAAATAAGGAATGAAATTATTGTTTCCTTCTACCCTTGGAGTGGCTATGGTTAGGAATCCAAGTGGAGATATCCTCTAAGATTTCAGAATCCAAAAAAACCTACCTCTCTCTAACTACACTGGATTCCATCTAGCGAATTTCATTCCTAGGAACATATAAAAAAATACTCATTCTTAAAAGGAAATGAAAAAAATCATCACATAAACACTCTATCATGAAACAATACCCAACATATTGAAGTTGACCTTTTTACTCTTTAAAAGCCAACAAAACAAAAAGAAAATTTGTCATTTCATAAATATATGCCAAGAAGTTAAGTAAATGTGATTATGTTACACCATTTATGAAAATATTATTGTAACACCAAAATTGTACCTACTTTTAATTAACCCTTAGTAGAGACAACAATAATGTATCGATATAAGTGATATCTATTATGATACATCGATCAAAGAAAATTTAAGCTAAACCATTATTGAGCCCCACTGGAAAAAAATAAGGGAAATAGAGAGAAAAAAGACCATAATTTATTTAGGTTCAAAATTTAAATAAAGCTAAGTCAACAATAATCCTGCTTTTTGGCAAGGAATAATAAAATAGGATAAATTATTTATCTAGGTGTGCAAGCAGACCATATTTTCTTAGTAAAGTGTGACTTTATATTCATCTAGCCAGCCATTGGTTCTTCCCTTGTAATTAGTATCTAACGAGTCATAAGAATTTTCAGAGTAAAGGGCAGAGGCAAGGCATCGGATATTTGGGGGCATGGCAAGTGATGGAGATATTCTAGCCATTCTCAGGCCTTTTCACCACCGAGCCAATGAAGCCGAGGTAGGTATTCGTTAGTTCTCCTTTTCTTACTTCTGAGTGAATTGAATGTTTTTCTAGGGTTCGTACTTGTGCTCTCTGTCCTGTAATCTTTCCCAAAAATACCACAATATACAAGAAAACAAAAAGCAATCGTCTTTGTTACAGTTTGCCATAATACGCAAAAAGTTTTAGAAGGAATTAAACATTTATTCATTTGTTTATTCAGTTAGCTAACAGCTCTATAAGACTGTCGATCACAAAAGAAAAACCTCGACACCTCTTATAATGGAATTTTTTTTTTGCAAACTTTGAAATGGAGTGGAATTATAACCTTTATGTTGGAACGAAATCTCAACCTAGCATCATTTTATTATAGTAAAGATAGCTGTAACATCACATAGAGTAATTATAATTGTAAGTGAAAGACTGTTAAAATTGGCAACTAGGGCCAAACTCCATGTGGGTCACCTTATTTATCGCTGCTGATATTTTTCCTAAATTCCTTTCGTTGAGAGGTGTAGGATTGATCTAAAGATCATCCGATTTCGATAAGTATTTATGAAGATATAAATTTATTTTGATTATGGAGAAATTGTCAAGGCTGGCCAACAAACTTATGTAGGCTCAGAAGCCCAACAGTCATGTCTATTCATCCTTAATGTTTGCATATAAATACAAGGTGCCTCCTCCTCATTTGGACACTTCATTCACTCATCTTCTCTCTCTCTCCCCTACGCATAAAAGGAGCCTCTCTCTCCCTCACATGTGTGGCTGAAAGGAAGGCGTCCTAGGGCAAGGAGAGGCAGACACTCACAACTCTTAGAGGACTACCACCTGAATGGTATATATTCAGAACTACTCTTCTCAACAATAACGTAATTCCTGGATTTGAGGAATTGATGTCTAGATGCATTTAAGAAGAAACAAGGATGGAAGAACAAGAAATGCATGTACTTAAAGGCCATCCCTCTGTTTTTCCTTCTCATGCTAAAAGAAGAAACAATTCCAGGGCTAAATTCAAAGAAAGGCTGGACCGAAAGGTGGAAGAAAAGGATGGTGTTACAATTGCAATAAAACCGGCCACTATGTGAGAGAGTGCCCTAATAAAAGGGACTGACATCGGGATGATGATCAAAATCACTCTCAAGGCAACCAAAGGAATGGTAGGTCAAATGGTAGAGGCAAAAGAAATGTTGGAAATCAAGGAAGAGGACAACCCTTCAAGAAGGAAAGAAACTCCAGGCATGAATCTAACACTGTTAACAATTAGCAAGATGAATATTATCTACCAGCGGCTCTCTCTACTACTGCTCTCCCGGACTCGCTGGGAAATTGGCTTATTGATGGTGGTGCTTCAAGGCACTTCACTGGTTACAAAGAAGCTCTCTATAATCTGGTAGAGAAGGAAACCAACCTGGAAATTGTTCTTGGAGATAATTCAAAATATCCCATGAAAGGTGTAGGAAATGTCACTTTTCAATTGAATCAGGGAAACACAATCCATTTACAAAATTTATTATATGTACCTGATCTAAAAAAGGACCTGGTGTCCATTTCGGCAATGGAAGACAAAGGCTACAAGGTGGTATTCAGCGATGGCAAGGTACGTGTATGGAAAAAAGACTTTAAAGATGCTTTTACCCTTGGGTTTCGAGTTGATTCATTATATTAGGTCGGAGGAAGTTTGCTGGGTGTCATGTCTTGTGACACATCTCTTCAGTCCGAACTATGGCATCGGAGGTTTGCTTCACCTTCATTATAAAGCTCTACCCGATGTGAGAAATATGGTGACTGAGATGCCTAAGTTCAGATTAGAGCAAGAAGGTGTATGTCCAGGATGTGCCGAAGGAAAGCTCAAAAGGGGACCATTCCCCTCAAGCCAAAGCAAGACCTCCGATATATTGCGGTTGGTTCACTCAGACATATCTGGTATGATGCCTGTGAACTCCTTGGGAGGATATTTATATTACCTCACTTTTACAGATGATTATTCTCGCAAGACTTGGATATACTTCTTAAAGAAGGATGAAGTGTTCTCCTGGTTTTGGCACTTCAAAGCCATGATCGAGAATCAAACCGAAAAGAAGATCAAGACCTTAAGGACTGATAATGGGACTGAATATGAATCCAATGAGTTTCATGACTTTTGCAAAGAGGTTGGCATTAAGAGGGAGACTACTACACCATATATTGCTGAGCAGAATGGTGTGGCGGGAAGGAAGAATCGTACAATTGTGGAAGCTGTCTGTGCTATGCTCCAGGATCAAAGACTTCCGAAGTTTCTATGGGCTGACGCTACAAATACCGTCCTATATGTACAAAACCGATGCCCTCATCAAGCATTGGGTTCCAAGACTCCCGAAGAAATGTTCACCGGTAAGAAACCTGACGTATCTCATTTTAGAATTTTTGGAAGCCCTGTATATTTTCATGTGCCAAAAGAGAAAAGGAATAAATTGGGTGCATCTGGAAAGAAAGGAACCTTCGCGGGCTATAGCGAAAATACTAAGGGCTATAGAATCTATGTAGCTGGTCAAAGGGAAGTCGAGATTAGTCATGATGTCACCTTTGACGAAGATATGGCTCTTAGCAAAGTTGACAATCTTCCTACTCTTAAGAGGATCTGAAGAAGCTGACACCTGGGAACCAAAGGAAAAGGAAGACGAGACGATGCTTGATGTGGAAGAACCTATGGATCCTATTGATCCTCCTCCGCAAGAGCCTTCCTCTTCTAGAAAGAGGCCTTCATGGCTTAGGGGGACACTTGATGATGCTGAAGGACACATTGCACTCAGAGGAACCTTCCGTGAAAGTAAGAAGCCAAACAGGTATCAGGGATCCCTTACCATCATGAGCACGATCATCCAAAATGAGCCGTCGTCATTCACAAATGCTGTCAAGCATCAAGTATGGAAGGATGCTATGACCGAAGAATATGAGTCCATCATGAAAAACGATGTTTGGGATGTGGTCCCCAGACCCTAGGACAAAGCAGTTGCCACTTCGAAATGGCTTTACAAGATAAAGCACACAGTTGATGGAAGCGCGGAAAAGTATAAGGCTTGTTTTGTCGCTTGTGGCTTCTCCCAGAAGGAAGGTATAGACTATGACGATATATTTGCACGTGTTGCTCGATATATCACCATCCACACGATCATAGCCCTTACTGCTTCGCGAGGATGGAACCTACATCAGAGGGATGTCAAGACTGCGTTCTTACATGGTTCGATCAAAGAGGAGGTCTATGTGGAGCAATCCGAAGGATTTGAGATTTATGATCGAGAATCTCATGTGTCCAGGTTGAAGAAGGCCCTCTATGGGCTAAAGCAAGCACCCCGAGCGTGGTATGAGAGGATCGATAGCTACTTGATGAAGCTAGGATTCACTAGGAGAGAAGTCGACCCTAACCTTTACTTTAAGGTTGTAGATGACAAGCCTCTCATACTGGTGCTATATATTGACGAACTATTTCTAACAGGTGCAAATCCTCTCATTCACAAATGTAAGAGGCAGCTGGCTTTGAGTTCGAGATGAAAGACCTAGGACTTATGCACTATTTCCTAGGACTGGAAGTCTGGCAGAAACCAAGGGAGATTTTATCTCAAGGGAAATATGTGGTGAAAATATTGGAGAGATTCGGCATGGTGGACTACAAGCCCGTAACTACCCCGATGGAGCTTGACTTCAAGAAGTTAAGCGGTAGTGCTGCTGGAATTGTTTTATGAAATGCTATTGAGTATCGTCAACTTGTCGGAGCATTGATGTTCTTGGTGAACTCTCGTCCGAATATGTGCTTTGCAGTCAACACATTGAGTCAACATATGGTTGAGCCTCACCACTCACATTGGATTGGTGCCAAGAATCTGTTGAGATATCTTTGTGGCACGATCACTCATAAGTTGAGATACACTGCCAGAGATGTTAAACTACTTGGATATACTGATGCTGATTGGGCAGGCAGTGTGGTGGATCGCAAGAGCACTTCTGGGTGTTGTTTCTCTTTGGGATCTGCCTCGATATCTTGGATGAGCAGGAAGCAGAAGTTGGTGGCTTTGAGCATCGCCGAGGCAGAGTACATTGTTGCTAGCATGGCCTCCTGTGAGGCAGTGTGGTTGCAAAAGCTCTTCAGTGAGCTGTTTGGATTTACATTGGATACCACCATAATCTTGTATGACAACCTGAGCGGGACTCGTTTATTAGAGAATCCCGTATTTCATGGTCGCTCCAAGCATATCGATATCATGTACCACTATATTTGAGATATGGTGCAGTGAGGAGCAATAAGGCTCTTACATATCGTTACAGATGAACAGGTCACCGACATTTTGACAAAGCCCCTGGGAAAGTTCAAATTCCAGACTTTCCGAGAACGACTTGGTGTCGTTGAGAGACCCTCTTATGAGGGTCGAGTATGATGTATTGAGCTCTAGGAGCTCCAGGGGAGCACGAGGTACTTCTTGGAGTGACATATGACCACAGGGCGACTCACCATCCCCTGGTGGTGCACTATGTACAGGATAAAAGGTTCAACCTTCCCTTGTGCCACCCCATGGCGACTGTGGAACAAGATGATTAGTTCTCCTGTGGGCCAGGATGATTTGTTCTCCGTGGTGACTGTGGAACAGGATGATTAGCTCTCTTGTGGGCCAAGATGATTCGTTCTCCGTGGCGACTGTGGAACAGGATAATTAGTTCTCCTGTAGGCCAGGATGATTAGTTCTCTGTGGCATCCACTGGACAAGATGATTTGTTCTTCTGTGGACAGGATGATTAGTTCTCCTCTCAAGGCATCCTACCCATGCAGTCTGGGACTCATGGGAAGTACCTCTCATCTGATAAATGAGCAGGGAAATGAGGATAGGGCCCTTAGTAGTACTATTTATGGACACATCGTTGTATCTACCATACTCCCTAGGGTAGGATGAACCTCCATTGATCTGAGATCAGTGAGAGTGTTATGACACACTTTGAGACTGACTTCGGGTTAGTGGAGGATGGTATGATACATCCTCGATCATTTCTTCTTCTTCATAGTTCGAGCAAAGCAGAACAGAGCAGAGGAGATAAGGACCAGCTGTGCAGGGCAGTGCATTTGATGGTTGGGATAGTAGCGATGGTCAGACGGATTGCAGATGGAGTTCTCCCTAGTTGAGAGGGAGTGTTAAACTTAAAATTGGCAACTAGGGCCAAACTCCATGTGGGTTATGGCTGTTGATATTTTTCCTAGATTCCTCTTGTCAAGAAGTGTAGGATTGATCTAAAGATCATCCGATTCCGATAAGTATTTATGGAGATATGAATTTATTTTGATTATGGACAAATTGTCAAGGTCGGCCAGCAAAATTATGTAGGCTCAGAAGCCCGATGAAGCATAAAAACTTCTGGATGACAGAAATATATATATATAAATACTTTATTAATAAATGAATAGATAGATGATGTCTGATTACAATGGGGCTCCGGGCTTAAATACCGCCATGGACACCCTTTGGGAAAGGGCATGATCTTATGATCGTGCCCTTTCGCCTAACTAAACCTAAATTAAATAATAAACCTAAAATTAACTATTTTTTTCATAACATTGCCTT
>APFE030477868.1:223895-283639 GCA_000404065.3 Pinus taeda
CTCCTCTTTGCCACTGTGCTGATCCTCTTCCCAGCTCGAACTGATGACACAGGCACTGTGTCACCCCTTCCTTGCTGCTTTTCTGCTAGGAACAACTTCTGTCACTCGGAACAACTGTTTCTGCTGCTGCTGCTCTGCTCAGCCGATGCCCTCAGTTATCCTGTGATCTGCAACAATGCTTTGATGCCATGTTGGAATTTCTAAGTCTAACTGTTAGAAATCCTTTTTGTACTTTCTGATTTATTTCTTCCTACTTGTTCTCTTAATTAACAAGTTATTTACCATGTAAATACTAAAAATAAATACAAGTATAGTCTCAACACATACAGATCATCAATTGAAGGAAAAATAAGCACACAAGTGACATCATTATTTTTGGACTAATGTCCACGGAAAAACCCAATGCGGAAAAATTGGTGCAGCGATCTGAGGGTTTTATTATTAAGTAGTTTCATAATACAATCTGGGTGCCAGAAATAGCTCACGACAGAGAATGCCCTCTGCAGTAGTACCTCTCACTCGGAGACAGATATCAGCCCCAATATGCCCCACGAAATCTCCTAGCGTCAACATCTAGGGTCTGCGTCAGCCACTCTGGCCCAGCATCTCTTGGCTCTGCATCAGCCTCTCTAGGCTTTGCGTCAGCCTTTGGAGCCTCTGCGTCTCCCACGCTGCCCCTCCTTAGGCTCTACACAGCGCATGGCTACCTTTGCGTGGCCTTTCGCTGCTTCTGCGTGGCCTCTAGTAGGCTCTGTGTCAACCCTCTCCCGGCTCTGCACTCTCTCTGGTACTGACTCTGCCTCTTTGGTATGTATTCATTGCCCCTTGCTGCTGATCGCTGATTCTATCTCTCTTAGCAAACCCCGCTCTAGAGAATAGAATGATTGATCACTCTGGTGTGTTCTCCAAGTGACCTTTAAGCCTCCTCTTATACTTTTCTCGTTGACAATTCAACGACCGAGATTAAGTCCCTAATCAATGGCTAAGATTAGATCTGGCTTGATCCACGACTTTTGGACCATTCTAACTAAGTTTTATATTAATTGACATTAATATTTTATTTTCCCTGAGTTTAGACTTAGGGACTTCATTAAAAATATGAATTATTTTAATATCTCCCAAACTGGTTAGATTCTGCCCAAACCATTTATAGGTATTGGAGATCTCATGTGCTTTAGCCTCTCCACCAATTTTCGTGGCTAGAGCACATCTGACGCTACCCCAAATCAACAATATCACCTCAAATTCTGCGCAGCCCCTCCTTGATTTTTGGGCTTGTAAGAACAGTAATAAATGCACTGGCCCTCCTTGAAACTCGCACTGGAAATGAGTGTTGTAGCAGCCTCCTCTTCCTCGTTTTCCGTGTTACTCTACAGGACTAGGAACTCAGGTCTATTGGTCTTCTCTTCATTGCTGTATTAACTCATTCTCTCCACCTACAAATGGCTATCACAACCCCTTTCTCCTTCAGCAAAATCACTGCTGTAGGTTCTCTTCTTTGGCTATCTCGACCCATTTTCCCTTCAGCAAAATCACTACTGTAGGTTCTCTTCTTTGGCTATCTCGGCGCTTTTTCCTTGAGCAAAATAATTGTTGTAGGTTCTCTTCTTTGGCTATCTCAGCCTCCTCTTCTCCAACCTTGCAATTGAAGAATGAATGAGCTCTCCTTGCCCTTTTCCCTTTTTAGTCTCTCATAATGAGGTGAAGCCCTAACCCTATGATCAAGGGTTGAGATTAGATCTTAGCTCTCCTTGATCAAGGGTGGAGATTTAATCTCCCATTGACCCCCCTTTCATGTCCCCCCTTCATTAAGAGCCTCCTTAGTCACTTTAATGTTGCTTTTCTACCTTGTACCTTCTTCCCTTTTCCGTTTTTGTTTTGTACCTTGTACCTTTCTGTACCTTGTATCTTTTGCTTCTAGAAGGTTGGAGAGGGATCCATTAAGTCTTTAAAAGAGGGGGAAAGCAAGTCATTTGGGCATCTTGGATTTGGAGTATTTTCTTGTGGAGAGTTTCTGGGAGCTTGGGTTTCAGGATCAGAGTTTCTTGGTGTGTTGGACGAAACCCCAACTCATTGTTGTGGATATTTCATTCAGGGATCTCATTGGGTTTTATCAGCATCAGTTAGTGAGCAGATCTGGAGCAGATTTATGGATTGAAGTGGGGATCACTCATATATCCAATTTGGGCGTCATTTTCGGTTGCAGTTTTGGAGGCTAGGATTGGTATTGCAACAACTATTTGGAGGCCATCTTAGATATTTTCCAGCTCAACGATTGGTAGTTGTATTGGCATGTAATATGTTCTCATTAATATAATAAGGCTTAGTTTGCTGTTATTATTCCCATGTATTTTGAGTTGCAGACTTTGTGGGGTTTTCATGTTGTAAAAGTTATTTGTTTCTGAGAATTTTTTCCGTGACAATCACATCAGAACTCATTTCATTGTGTTGGTCGATAATTTCATGGTGTAAGTTATGCAATTCCATTGGTTTTTAATAAAGGAATTTATGGTGAATTTTTTTGAAGTAAAATTTCGCAAGTTGTTAAGATTAGGTATGTTCTATGCTAGAGCAATTTATTTAAATTTTCACAGTTAGAAATCACATCAGCATTAAGATAAACTGCAGATAGAACATAAATGTAAATCGCAGAAGACAAGCCAACGCAAGAGGACACAAGATATGGCACAAGCCAGGGACAAACCCCACAATGTGTGGGGAAACCCTTTGATCAAATCTTCTTTTTATCTTCAAAGTTCAACAGAGAATGAGAGAGAGAGAGAGATAGTACAATTACAATAGAATTCAATACTTTGACTTATCTAGCATAGATCATTTCGTATCATGATGAGATCAGTTGAAGACATTCTGCTTCAACTGATTCTCAAGGTGACTCCTTCACCTATCATCGTTCTGCATCTCGTCCATGTCCATGATCTTATCCTGCTGTACTTTTATGTCCATGATCTCATTCATCATCGTGCTACCCCTTAAGTCCATGATCATCATGCTACCCTTGCTAATGTGCATGTCATCATGCTGCCTGTGCATCATTCATTATCATGCTGCCTGTGCACCACTCATTAACATGCTGCCTATGCGTCATTCTTTAACATGCTGCCGGTGCATCATTCATTAACATGCTGCCTGTGCATCATTCATTAAGCAACCACATTTAGGCTCCTCTTTACAGTGGATACTTCTGTCCAGCAAACTGAGATCTTGAACATGCCCAACAGAGTCCACTCTGTCAGCTACAGGTATGTGACTTTAACCCTGAGATACCTCCTTTTGCTGAGGTATAAGTCCACTCTTCTTTCTGTGTCTTAAGTCTTTATATGCTGCTGATTAGGGCCTCTTCTTCTGCGGTTAATAGAGCTGCGTATAATGCTCTTTCATGACAGCAAATATGACTGCAAATGGTGGCTGCCAATTAGGTCTCTTGATGCTGCAGTTAAGGTCTCTTCTAGACCTGCGGTTAGGGTCTTTAAGGGCTTCCTTTGACTGCATTAAAACCTTTCCTAGCTACGTTATAGAAGCTTCCTAGACAGCGTAGAAATGCCTCTTTCCTAGCTGCTTTATAGAAGCTTCCTGGACAGCGTAGAAATGCCTCCCTTAACTGCGTTTAGGGCTGCTCCATTGACAGTGTATTAGGGCTTCTTGGACAGCATAGATTATCTGTGTTTAGGCCCTAGGGTATGCTAAGATTTTCCTTAACTGCAGCTGTGGATAGACCCTTCTTCTTTCTGCGTTTAGACTTCTCCATGACTGTTTCTAGGGCTTCTGCATTTTAGGGCATCATTTGTATATAGGCCAGCGTAGATTAGCTGTGTTTAGGCCCTAGGGTATGCTAAGATTTTCCTTAACTGCAGCTGTGGATAGACCCTTCTTCTTTCTGCGTTTAGACTTCTCCATGACTGTTTCTAGGGCTTCTGCATTTTAGGGCATCATTTGTATATAGGCCAGCGTATCCTCTATGTGACTCTCCTTCACCAAAAACCCAAGACGTGGAGAGGGGGAGAACACATGAAGAGGATGTGTGTTACAAATGATTTCAAGTCCTATATATTTATACTAAAACGTAGATGATGAATAGACACGACTGTTGGGCTTCTGAGCCTACTCAAGTTGCTGGTCGGCTTGATAATAATTCCATAATCAAAATTAATTCATATCTCCATAAATACTTATCGGAACCGGATGATCTTTAGATCAATCCTACACCTCTCAATGAGAGGGATCCAATAAAAATATCAGCTGCCATAAATAAGCTGACCCACATGGAGTTTGGCCCTAGTTGCCAATTTTAACAATTGTAAAGTCCTCTTCTAATTAAATTGCCCAAGGGAGGACGTAGTAGCCTATCTAACCCCATAGGCTATAGTAATTTGTAAAGGGGGAAACCCATTATTAATTTATTTGATGTTATCAGGGTAGCATTAGATAATTTGGGGTAAATGGAGGAAAACTTGCAATAAAAGCCAAATTTGGAGCAAATGGAGGGAAACTTGTTATCCCTTCAAATTACAATTAGGAGGGAAGACCTCAAAGGGAACCTATAAAAAGGAGAGAGGAGATTCATTTAAAGTTTTAATTATCATGGATTGTGGTTCTTTCTGAATTGTGAGCTGAGGCTCTTGGAGGGTTTATGACCCCTTTTCTCTGGTTGGTTTCAATGCTGAAAGATTGCATCTTAGCCAATCCACCTTAATCATTACTCTGTTTAGCATAATTTCTGAGGCATTATTCATCGATTTTATGGCAACAAGGGTTTCTGAGGGAATAATTTTGTGGTAGCAAGGTTCTGTGGCATTATCTGTGCAGCGAAGGACTATTCTGGGATGGCGTAGGCCTGTTCAAGGCTTTTCTGGGATACTGAGGGACGACAAAGTGAAGTCTGGGCAATGAAGGACTATTCTAGGATAGCATAGGCTTGTTCAAGGCTTTTATGGGGCAGTGACGGACAACAATGTGAAGTCTGCGCAATGAAGGACTATTCTGGGATAGTGTAGGTCTGTTCAAGGCTTTTCTGGGACAATGAAGGACAGTGAAGTCTGGACAACAGGGAGCTGTTAGGGTAGCTAAAGCAGAGAAAGGTAGTCTGGGAGCAACAAATTTCCATTTTGGTAGCAGCGAAGGCTCAGGGCAACACGGGTAGCAGTGAGGGCTTGAGGCATATCTGGGCATGTAGCATAGGCTGTTTGGGCACTTCTGGGCAGCAACAAGGCCTATTAGGGCATCTCTAGACAACAGTGAGGCCTGCTAGGGCATTGCTGGGGCAACGAAGGCCATTGATAAGATGTTTCTTGAGGCAGCGAGGAAACTAATGATCTTGTAAGTTGGTTATTTATGTGTTGAATCAGCCGAATGAAGTGTCATTGATAGGATTAACTGATGTTGTAATAGTGATGGTGCATTCAATAAAAGATTACCACTGTTTATAAATATTGATGAGTACTGTACAACAAGGTCTGTTGGCGTAACAACATTAGGAGTAAGATTGTGAACTCGTAGTCTGCTATGTACTAACTGGTGCTGTTGATAAAATCAACTACTTGTCTACAGTTTTATGCATTGAACATTGTCTCTGCTTTAAATTAGAAGAAATACTGTGATACTGGTACAATTTTGTCATGTGCTCTTTTCAACCCTAAGGCTAATTTTCCAAGGGGAATATTACAGTGGTATTCGAGCCGTGCATCCTGCTAGCTTGTGAGCATATGAACTCTTGATGCTTCCAGAAGACAGGGAAAACGTTACAGTCAGGAAGAAGAGTACTCACAACTCAGTCATGGCAGACAGGGAAGAGTAGCCACCAAAATCTAATCTTTTTGACATCTTGGGGGAGCTAGCAAGGGTGCAGCAACAACTAGCCCAAGGGCAGCATCAAATAGTTCAACTGTTGGCACAAGGACAGCACCAGATAGCCCAAGGGCAGCAACAAATGGCCCAATTTTTTGCATAGGTTATGGTAAATCTAAACAATGTAGGTTGTTGCTGCCTAAATCCACAGATGGGATTATCGTGGAGAAAGTCTCTATCTCCACTTGGTGTGGCCTTGGGGGCAAGTTGCAAGTTGGGGCTATTACTCAATTCCCAACTCCTCCGTCTAGGCTAACTCCTAGCGAAGCCAAGGGGTTAGTTCCTAAAGGATAAAACTAAGGCTTGTTTAGTGATATGCTAAACAAGTTCTAGGGGTTAAGATGAGTTAAACCAATTTACATTCACCATCAGCAAGATAAATCATCATATGTGCTTCAAAATAAATGTATTCACGAGTACATAATTATCACATGAGCTTTAAGCCTTCATCGTAAGAAATAACTTCGCAAGTGTTGGAGAATGCAACTAGTTTTGGTCTTCATAATTTGTACCATTATGTATTTTATGTATAAAGCAAAAGAAAAGAAGAAAATAAAAATAAAAAATATTACTGTTTTTCTAGATAAAAATGTTCTTCATGCTTCAAGGTTTTTGAGTCAAAGAGTCAAAGTCCTATTTTGGAACTATTGTAAACCCCTCTAGATGCCAAGTCGGCCCTGCCCCAAAAGACATGCCTGTTCACACACCCTTGGACAAGTATAAATAGTAGGAAGTTGGAGCTCATTTGGACACACACTTCACATGATTTCTTCTGAAATATCACAGGAAGGGACAATGAAGAAGAGGAGGGCCAAAGGCTGGTTTGAGGAAGATTCTCTCTTGATGTCTGTCTTGTGGAAGTTCTGCCTAGTTGAAGACTTGTTGTTGATCTCTTGCTAATGAATCTGCTGAAAGGAAGGAAGGTCTGTCTTGGCATCTAGTGGTGGGAATTTTTGTGGTTATGGGTCTTGGATATTTCATTTGATTTTATTCTATAAGAAGAGATTTTCTGGGTTTTCCCTTTGGAGGGGTTTTGCCCTGGCTTGGAGCCTATATCTTGTGTTCTATTGTCTTCTGCCATCTTCTTGTTTTATGGTAATTGCTTGATGAAGGAAGAAAACATAATAATAAAATTGCTAACAATCTCACAAGTAATTATCATGTAATGGAAATTTGATAATAAGATGAAAACCTCCCGATTTCCAACATGGGATCAGAAATGAGGCTGAAAATCATGTTGATGACATTGAAGTATTAAACATCCTGTATTCGATGGCTTTTTGAAAAATTGGGTCTGGGATTCTAAGGTCCTCAGTGTCCTCACAATGGTTTGTTCATATGGTTAAAGGCTTGCTTTTTTGCCTTGACTAGCACCGCTTTATGACTTGTATAATTTCTATGTATCACTCTGACTCACGCAAGGGTCTTGTATATCAAATCTACAACATTCAGAGCAATTTGATAGTTGGTCTTGTAAATGATCTTGTTGAAACAAGAATCTCTACGTTTGTATCTGCATCATAAGTAGCAACTTTGGAAAGTTTTGTAAGATTTTATTGACAAAAATATTATGAACCTCACATGGATGGTGACATCAGTTTACAGCAAAATGTCATATCAGGAGAAACATACCTAGATTTGATTCGAAGGAATTGAGAAGAAGATAGAGACCAAGGAACAATATCAATAGCTAATATGATGAGGTTATCTTGGGTGCCAACAAAAATGGCTGTCATATTTGTTCTGATGAGGGGTGACTGCATATTGTTCAGAATTTAAATTCTTTGAAGCAATTCAGTTTCCAATTAAAACATTTCACAACTTCTCCGAGTCCAGATTCGAAGAGCATTAAAATGGTGGCAGTTAAATATCAACAAATGGCAGTCAAGGGATAAGAGATGGAGATTCCTTGTCACATGTTAAACAATTAGTTGAGCACCTCTAGGCTAGCAGTGAACAGATTGGGAGTTCCATTGTATAAAGGGTTTCTACCTGTCCACTATCACCGACAAAGCTTCAAGTTGTTGAATGAATTTGTTATTCTATTTTTATTGATCAAACCAAATGCCAATAAAACAAACACCAAGCTAGGCTAAGTGTCAATAAGCAGCATTAAGAAATCACCTAGTTACAGCCTTACAGGGGATTTAGAGGACAAATAGAACCATGTGGCAGGGCACTTGTCAAAATAGGGAAAGATCATTTCCAGATTTTTAGTTATCAGTTAAGCCATCAGAAGTAGGTTGAAGACAAGTGGCTGAGCATTTCAAGGATACTTGGCTACATTTCAAGCAATCAATCACTATTCTATTTTTGAAAGCATTTGCTCTATCAATTCCAGATTTTATGCAATAAATTCGTTCCAGATTTTATGAACATCTTAGATCAGATTTTGAAGCTTTCCAAGGACACAGATGGCAGAGATGACTAGTTCTGTTGTGGGCCGAGATGACTAGTTCTCCCGTGGCAACTGTGAAACAGGATGATTAGTTCTCCTGTGTGCTGGGATGATTCGTTCTCCCATGGTGATTGTGGGACAGGATGATTCGTTCTCCTGTGGGACAGGATGATTAGTTCTCTTGTCGAGGCATCCTACCCATGTAGTCTGGGACCCATGGGAAGTACCTCTCATCTGATCAATGAGCAGGGAAATGGGGTTAGGGACCATAGTAGTATTATTGATGGACGCATCGTTGTATCTACCGTACTCCCTATGCTAGGATGACCTCCATTGATCTAGGATCAATGAAATGATCTGGGATCAGTATGAGTGGTTTGAGACACTCTCTTGTGATATTGATCTGGGATCAATAAAACTGACTTTGGGTCAGTAGGAGTGATATATCATATGACACACTCTCTTCATATAGGACTGACTTTGGGTCAATAGAGAATGGCATGAGACATTCTTGAACAATTGTTCTTCTTCATGGTTCAGCAGTGCAGGGCACTGGGGCAGAGATAGTATAGTTAGACAGATGGATCAGCGGATAAAGTTCTCCCTTGTTGAGAGGGAGTGTTAAAATTGGCAACTAGGGCCAAACTCCATGTGGGCCATCTTATTTATGCAGCTGATATTTTTCTTGGATCCCTCTTGTCAAGAGGTGTAGGATTGATCTAAAGATCGTCCGATTTCGATAAGTATTCATGGAGATATGAATTTATTTGTGTTATGGGACAATTTGTCAAGGTTGGCCAGCAACCAAATTGCCCCCTCTCATCCTCAATGTAGTACTATAAATAAAGGTGACTCTCAAGTCATTTCACACACCTCTTGTGATCTCTTCCTCTCCACTGGTCTTTGGGTTTTGGTGGGAGGAGAGATCTCAAGATGATACGCTGCCCTAGAGGAGACAGTTTCTCATACGCTGTCAAGGAGAAGCCCTAGACGTGGAGCTGTAAAGGATTCTAAGGAGACCTACACTGCCCTAAACTACAGCCCATAAAGCCAGCCTTAATGCTGGTATGGAGAAGCCACTTGATGCCCTAATACGCTGTCTAATACGCTGCAAGAAGAGACACTTAAACACAGTCATGAACACAGCTAAATGGAGATCCACAAAAGCCCTAACCGCAATCCTAGAACACAGCTCTAATGCTGCTCTAAAATGCAGTCATGGTCACAGCGAGGATTGGGCAAACATATTATGCCCTAGCCACAGCAAAAGAGACAGTGTGAGGACATTGTGGAGGGCCTAATTAGATGTCGAGTTGTTGTGGGGATGCGGGTTGGTTTGAGGGCTGTTTGAGGGTGCAAACAGGCCCAAAAACAGGGTTGTCTCAAAGGAAAAAGGAGCTGGAGATTAGGCCGATTAAGGAAGGCCTAAATCTGCAGACAAAAGGGAACTCTATCTGCTGTCATGAATGCCCTTATTCACAGTAATGGAGAAGCCATATCTGCAGCAAAGGGAGGACTGATCAGCAGTGGAATATAAGCTTTATATACAGTTTGAGTGGCAGCCCGAATCTGCTGTTAAGAGAGGTCCATTAGCAGTCTTGTGAAGACTATTATTCAAAGCTCAAAGAGACCTAGTTGCAGTCACTTTAACTGCTGTCATAATACCACATTGCTGTAGGTGACAGCATGGCCTAATTGTAGACTATTTGGGCAGGTTGATAACTCAGTGTTGCTGGACATATTATGGGACAGCAGCATAGTACAACATAGTGCTATCAACATACAGTGATGGGCAGCAATGCAGCGTAATGTAAAAAGGGTGCAGCATGATATGATGCATAGTACAGAACTATGCATGATGCAGCTACATGGTTGGATGCTACATGCAGCAGTTAAAATACAGCAAGCTTATACATAGGACAGCTGCAACACGGGACAGCTGCAAGCATGAAGAATCATGAATGGCAGCAGCATGTTAAAGCATGGACATCAGCAAATACACTGGGACAGCAGTATGCATGGTGCAGCAGTGGCATTATGTACAGCAGTGCTAAACACTGGGATAGCAGCAGCATGAGGTCCAACATTGTGATGACGGGTGCAGCATGGTGCGGCATGGTGAGGTGCAGCATGATGACGAGATGCAACACAATGATAGGTGAAGAAGTCACCTTAGAGAATCGGTTGAAGCAACATGTCTTCAATTGATCTCATGTATCATCTTCTTATAGATGATCTATGCTGTCATCTAGATAAGTCAAAGTGTTGACTTCAGTTGTAAATGTACTATCTCTCTCTCTGTGCTGAACTATTGAAGAACGTATAAGAAGGATTGATCAAGGGTTTCCCCACATTGGGGTTTGTCCTTGGCTAGCGTCACATCTTGTGTCCTCTTGTCTTGGCTTGTCTTATGGGATTTATATTTATGTTCTATCTACAGTTTACTTTAATGCTGATGTGATTGCTAATCTAGTGGTGGCGTGCTGATCGAAGCTTCGTTCTATAGCAATGTCTTCACGCTATCTGAAAATCCAATGTGTATTGTTGTATGTTGACTGAAAGATGTCGCCATTGCTCTATCTTGACCAAGCGGTGCCCTCGATAACAGCGTGGCAGCACAATAAAAGGAACTGTGCGCAGCACACAGACAGAGTGACCTACCGCTTTACACTTCTGCTCTAACTGTGAAAATTGAAATAAATTGCTCTAGCATAGAACATACCTAAAACTAACAATTTATATACAAATGTACAAAAAGATATGAGATGATGATGAGAATGTTACAAATGGGAACCTACTTATATACCTAGGCAGGGGCCCTTTCATGAATGGTCATGTACTTAGGGACATGTCTCTTCATTAACTATTATTATGATTATTATTATTATTTATATTATTTTAATATAAATTATATTCATAGCAATTGACCTTTTAATTATAGCCAAGGCTAAATCTAGAAAAGTCTAATAACAAGAAAAATGCTAAAACTGGAAATGACTAAGGCTGGGGTTGGCATGTGTGCACCCACTATCACTGTCTACATACCTGCAGTGCTGCGCCTCCTGAACACTAATGTGCCCTCTGCCAGGATGCCTCTCTCTGCTTTTCACAAGAACTGGCATGCCACTTTTGCATAACCTGCTGCTGATGAATTTGCTGCGTAACCTGCTGCTGCAGAATTTGCTTCCTTTCTGATGAAGGAGAACATGCCCTCTGCAACAAGTAAAACTAACAAGATCAAATGACTACCATAAGGACATGCAATGCATTGAAGAAATGATGATGATGTCTGGGATGGTGGACTCTCCTTGCCATAATGATACACATATTGCGACTCCTCTCATCCGGACTACTGAGTTGGAGGAGGAGCCATAATAATAGCAATAATAAAGTTCTACCTACCCATATTCGTTAGACTTGATGGGATTCTCAAATGTTCAAATCGAAAAGCAGCTGGAGCTCTGCTTAATCCAATTGCTTTTGCTCACCATGTCACATGATCGAATGCGAATTGTCATTTATATGGTCAATAAACTCCTTCAAGCTAGAGGGCTAATGTCACTCCCAATGCCAGAAAATAAAACTTTGGTTGGTTGCTTGGTTTTCTAATCAAAACTTAGGGAAACAGCCATGAAGAAACCATTTTCATCTCCGAAAAATTACATACCCCATCAAACCCAAATTTCCTCTAGATGCATCATTGAAGTTGAATTTAATACAATCCAACTGGTAGTCGTCTTCATCCCTGCTTGCAGATGTTAATGCCTAATGGCTTTCCATTAACAGGAAGATATTCGAGATATTAGAGATGACTAATTTTTGCCATCTAAAAGCTGATAAATCAAATTTTTAAAACATCGGATGGATGTTTATTAGACAAACAGACTATCAAATTGCAATCTCTCCTTGCCACCCTTTATAATGATACACATACTGAGACTCCTCTCATCCGGACTACTGAGTTGAAGGGGGAGCCACAATAATAGCAATAATAAAGTTCCACCTACCCACATTTGTTAGACTTGATGGGATTCTCAAATGTTCAAATCGAAAAGCAGCTAGAGCTCTGCTTAATCCAATTGCTTTTGCTCACCATGTCACATGATGGAATGTGAATTGTCATTTATATGGTCAATAAACTCCTCCAAGTTAGAGGGCTTATGTAACTCCCAATACCAGAAAATAAAACTTTGGTTGGTTGCTTGATTTTCTAATCAAAACTTAGGGAAACAGCCATGAAGAAACCATTTTGATCTCTGAAAAAGTACTTACCCCACCAAACCCAAATCTCCTCTAGATGTGTCATTGAAGTTGAACTTAATACAATCCAACTGGTAGTCGTCTTCATCCCTGCTTGCAGATGTTAATGCCTAATGGCTTTCCATTAACAGGAACATATTTGAGATATTAGAGATGACTAATTTTGCCATTTAAAAGCCGATAAATCAAATCTTTAAAACATCGGATGGATGTTTATTTGACAAACAGGCTATCAAATTGCAATTATCAGGTAACGCTTTTCTGAACAAGCTGATAAGATGGTTATGATGGACAGCTTATCTCAGGAAAGAGAATGATCCTGGATTGTAAGATTTTCTTTTCTAAGTGGCTATGTTTATTGATGCAGGAACGCCTGGCAAAATTAGAAGCTGCATTAGCAAGGGACAAAGGTACAATCTAAAAAAAATTCAAATCATTCTTGATATGTCCAGCTTTTTGGCATACAGAGTTTTCTGAAAACTTAAATTCCATATGCAGGAAGCTCTGGAGTAAGACAAGAGGAGTTGTTGACATGTTTAACAGAACTCCGGGCTAAAATGGAGAAAGCAAGATTGGAGCAAATTTCTGAGAGAGAAAAGGTATATACTTGAACGTTATTCTGTGCGTTTGCTTGTAGCAAATAAATGGCAACCTGTAATGCTTGTTAATTGACAGATTCGAAAAGAACAAGAGAAACTGGCCACAGAAAATGCCAAGTTACAATATCGAATCAGTCATCTTGTTCGCTCTCTCAAAGAAGCTGATGAAAAGCTGAGATTGGCATCCAGTTAGGTGAGCCAGTATGTTCTAGAAGGCACCCTACCACAGGATATTGAGTTTTGACTAAATTCCTTCATGGACATTTGTATAACTGACATGCAAATGATTCTATTGTCACGTGAAAACTCTTTAATAGGCTAACTACAGCATGGTCGTCTCAAATGCCTGCGTATTAATAGTTAATTACAAACCTTTTGTTGGTTATGTTTAGCACAATTTCTTAGTCAGTTGTTTGACATTTTGTGCGGTAATTTGGGGGGTTTTCATTGTGCTGTATCTTACATGTAGAGAAAATTAGCTAGGAATTATTGCAAAATTATTTGCTATTTATTCTTGTTTGAGTACAGAAGTATATCCCTGCTGATGGATATGTCATAATTCTAATCGTCTTTCACGACATAATTTGGAGTCCCTGTTATGTAGTGTTTTATCACTGAATGTATTATCCTTATTTCATTCAAGTTATGTGTGTCGATTACTTCTCTAACCCCGAGTTGAGTTGTTGTAGCCCACACTGAAGCGATTAACCATCGAGTGTACTCGGGAAAAAAAGATTCTGTAGTATCTTCAAATTTAGTTGCTCTTTCCGAATTTTTCATTGCTCTCGCTTCTTTAAGGTGGATGCTTAAATATATGATGTTTGTATCCTTCTATAAAACGTGCCAGTGCCTGAAATACAATTACCTTGTTGAAGGGTAAATGGTTTTATTTTTTAGGTTTTGCAGAATTTTATTTTGTCAAGAATCTGTTGCTTTGTCTTATTTTGGTTCTTTACACGATTTTGTGATTTGCAAATACATGTGGATATGGGGTGCAACGATTTCATAACAAGTCGTTTCATTTTGTAATTCGTTTGTGAGCACAAAGGCCCCAAAACGACTTTGACCTACAAATACAAGTAAAAAATTGGCAACATGATCAGCCGGAAGGTACTTTACTATATACTCCAAAGTGGGGGGCAAACAAGGGCCACCATTTTAAAGAAATTTTTGTGGTCAAAATTGGGAAGTTTTAATGGGGGATGGTTCAAGGGATGGAACAACTTGCACAGATGTTAAATTTCTTCAACTTTTATATGGCGACATAGAGTTGAAGTGTATTGGTAAGATGTTAGATGGAATGTGAAGTTGATAAAGTAAAGTTTAACTTAATTGTGAAACATCTTCGACATTCTTGAGATAAATGAAATTTTTGTTTGATATATTAAGTTCATATTAGATGTAAAATTACCAGCTTAATTGTGAAACATCTTTTGACAATTGTAGAAATAAATGATTTTTTTTGTTTGATATATTAATTCATATTGAATTGACAAAAGTAATAATGAATAATTAGATATTATCTTACTTTTACTTTAAAACAAGTCACATTATAATGAGTACATGCTATCTTTTTTATAATTAATAAAACAATTTACACATTTTCCTTTTGAGTATTATACAAATAAGTAATTAGATATTTTCTTTTTTTTGTTAAGTACTTTCAAATGAGCTACACATTTTCCTTTAGGGTGTAAAACAACCCTTCATTATTATGTTTGGAGAGGAGGATGTTAGCCCTTAAAACCACCTCCCCTCTCTCGAGAAGCTTGGATTTAGTTTGAAATTGGTGGTGTTTGGAGAATGCATTAGGTCATAAGGGTTGTGTATGAAGCTTTCAAGACAATAGCTCCAAACCCATAATGAGCAAGTGGGCGCCTTGTTACTGTTGAGTTACATTTAAGAGACGCCATTGATCTCTTATATTTATTAGTGCCTTGAAGTTCATTAGTCCAAGCAATGCTTTTTATCATATGTAGAAATACATTTTAAAAGTTTAATGTAATTAGAGCTACACCAACATGATATAATTGAGTACTAAAGTTATGTTATGTTATTATATCATTTATGTTTGTTTATTGTTGAAACTTAAATAATACTTTTATAACATACAATGTTTCAAACTCTATATGAATGAAATGGTAATAGATGAACTATTTTCTTATGAGGTAACAACTAAAATATTAGAAAAATGAATATTGGAGAAATAGTCGGACAAAAGAATTTATAAGAATTTGACTGAGTTCAATGTGATGATGACTACTATTAAGGGATCATTATACCAAACCAGAGATGGTTATAACATATGTAACTTTTTCCTTTGTATAGCCAAGGAAGCTTGAAAGCTTTGGGTTATATTTTTTCTTCTCCAAATCACTTAAATATTAGTTTTTTTTTCCTTGGTGTGTTGCTTAGTTAGGGTTCCTTAGTAGTCATGTTGGTTCTTATGCAACTTATTGGTGTAGTGAAGGCGAGGGTGCACTAGGGAAGCCTCTTGGAGAGGCACACTATGTTTTGTAAACAATAGATGGGTGGAGGATGCATGCATGTTGTATGTATGCGCTAGGCTTAGATGCTCTTTTAGATTTAGAGCTGATGTTTTAAAAATTAACGATTTCAAATTTAGAATATACTTTTCCTAGAAATTGCTTTTAGTGTTATTCAATATTTAGCTCAACCTTTAGGGTGAATAGTGATACCTTATTTAGCTTGGGCATTGAACCCTAGATTAATTGGGGTGTTGATCCCTAGACTAATATGGCCACTTTATCCTATGAGTTCTCTCATGCAAATTTGGGTGTTATTTCGTAGGCATATATAAGTTTTGCTTTTTTTAATATGGTTGTCCACTAAGATGGGATTTTTTTTGTATCTTCTTGCATTTTTAATCTAGGAAAGAAAGGTGGGGGTATGGTGTTTATTAATTCTAGTTTTATGTTTTAATAAGGGGTTTTATGAGTTTATTGTAGTGGATGTCCTTCGTAGAATTAATGAGAAAGCAATAGTAGGTTTAATCGCCCATTTAGCTTTTGTTCATACCTTTTTAGTGTGATGTTTTAGTTGAGAGAAATTTAATGTTTTTTGTTTTAATATGAGTACAATGAATTGTTATCATGAGTTGAAAACTTTAACACGGTATTGGAGCACATCTATAAAACCTTATAGGAATTCGTGTATAGATAGTCTTCTTGGGATAAGGAGTTGTCAAAAGGTTAGAAGTGGGATGCCTAAGATCTATTCTTGAGAAAAACATTATTACCTTGTGACAGGTTTTTGGTTGTTGATTTGTTTTCTAAAAGTGCGTTTTAGGAGTTATAGTATGACTAGCCTTAGTAAGTGTCAAGAATAGATGCATTTGGAGGAGCATAAGCTTTGGCATCTTGTGGAGAAATGTTGAAAAGTGTAGCTTGGGAGGGACTCCCACAAGTCTAGGGTACTTGACTTTTGAGGATTTGACCCACTTTGTAGGCAAAGTACCCAAGCCATTGGGTTTTGGACCCAAAGTCATGAGCTTGAGACTCAAAGATATTACTTGTTTATTCTAATTATTGTCGAGGACACCTTTGATGGACAAAAGGGGGCACCTAAGATGATAATTGGAGAGCCATATATTGGAGAGACCATGAGAGGTCATTCACCACATAGCAACTCATCTTCTGAAGAGAACAAGCCAAGAAGAAAAACCCATATTTGAAAGAGGACGAATTTCTGTGATTTAAAAGAAGAGCTTTGTCTTGTGAAGGAGGTCAAGTATCCTCCTAAGTTTGTTTGTTGGATGTGTGGTTCTGTGTTCAAAGGAAGGCTATGAAGAATCTCTGTTTACTGTTATCTAGGTCGAGTTATGGTCTATGTCTTGGAGAGGGTCAAAGCCCTATTTTTTCATTGACATGTAGGCCAAATGGCCTTTGAAGTGGTTGGAAAAGGGCCAAAAGACCTCTAGACCAAGCACATGTAGTAAATAGGGTCACAATTGAGTTAAGGAGGTCGCAAGCAGAGGGATTGACGACTTAGAAGCCTTAAGAAACTTGTGGCACAAGGCCGAGGTGCCTCAGGCCTAAGTAGAGGCCAACAAAGGTAGAAAAGGCTACTGTTCTGATGATTAGATAGTTTTTGAGCATAGTGTGTGAAGTTTGTTATTCAAAGGAGGGTTGAACAACAATGAGTGGAGGACAATGAGTGGAGGCTAATTATGCAGTGACTTTGAAGGAAAAACTCCATTGTGAGTAGCTATTGGTACAAAGGAACAAAGGAGCCTTTCTTTGTGGTTTTTGGTGGCAAAGGACATCCAGGTGCATCAAAGGAATGATGTTAGAAAGGGCTGGAAGCAAAGCATGGCTACACAAGTAAGTCAAGCATTTGTTCTTTCTTGCTTTGAGTAGATTGAAGGTCAAAGGGAGTTGACCTGAAGCCCTAGGTGTATACTATTGTATACTAGTCTTGTATCAGGGTGTAAAGGGCCATGATCCGTGGTACAAGAGCCCTATGGATTTCTTGTTGATGGAATAATAAGAAGTGTTTTGGGCCACATTTATTTGTGTATTTTGTTGATACACTGCTGTTGTATTTCTATTGTGCAAAGTTGTTTTGGCTTAACATTCCTAGTGTGTTTGTGTGCTAGTCTAGCCATAGACCAGACATAGGGTGTAAGAAAAATTCAACAAGAAGAAGGTTCCTCTTCTTATGGATGTTGCACTAAAATATAACAAGATGACTTCTAAGGCGAAGAGGTCATCCTTGGCTTGGTGAAGATCACTTGATCTCTCACATTGTGGGAAATAAGATTGCTAATGAGATGTTTGATGCTTTAGTCATTCTATATTAGAGTGGGAACTTCAATTGAAAGATGCTTATGAGGAGTAAGTTCAGAACCACACAAATGAGTAAGAGAGATACTATAACTAATTATTTAATGAATACTATCAAATTCTATGATCAACTTGCAATAGTTGGAGAAGAGGTCAAGAGTGAAGAGATAATAACCATAGCCTTGATTGGGTTTAATATTCTTATTAGTATGGGGTGTTTGTACTTGAGTTAAGCTTCTCACCTTTGAGAAGCTGTGATGATTTTGTCCAGGAGGATGAGGTTGGAGACAGACGTAGATATAGAGAAGGAAAAATCTAGAGCTAATCAATAGGATGAAGACAAACAACAAGAAACTATGTTAAGAAGTGTCAAAAAGGAGAGAGAGGATTCAAGTTTCTTGAATGAACACAAGAAATACTTGAGCAATACCAAGTGTTTTAAGTGTAAAAAATTCGACCACTATGCTTATTAATGTCCCAAAAAGAAGGGTTGGGCAAATTTTAGTTGCAAAAACAATTTGTAAGGAGCACATAAGCCTTTATTAGAGTAGGATGATCTTACATCTTCATTGCATGTAACCTTCTTTATAGTCTCATTCCTTTCATATGAAATTGTATGGTGTTGGATGGTATGTGGACAATGGGGCATCCAAACATATGAACTTCAACAAGGAGGATTTTGGTAGACTTTAGGACTAAGAGGCAGACATATAGGTGGATCTCGGTAATGATGCCATGTATCTAGTAGTAGCGGTGTGATCCATCTCATTTTGTATGCCCTTAGGGCATGTTCTTGAGCTTGGTGGCGTTTTATACGTTCTTGGTTTGACTAAGAATTTATTTTCAATTTCGATTATGATAGATCTAAGATGTGTTGAGTTTGATGATCAACAAGTCATCATTCCAAGGAGATGTGTGGATCTTGGTTGAGTTTAAGCTCAAGGTGTTGGGGAGGGTAGTTTATATATAGGTTGTTAGTAGATCTAATGAGATTCCTAGTGCACGACAATGACAAATTGTGTGAACTTATGCATAAGAGGTTAGGTCATTTTCACTTTGGAGAATGGTATAGGGATAGTTGGACTTCAATGTCGAGGAGGTAAAAGCGTGCAAGGATTGTGCACACAACAAACACGCTAAGACTACATTTCCATGTAGTGAACATTGGTCAAGAGAGATTTCTTGACATAATACATTCACATGTATGTTGACCCATGACTTTAACATAGCTTGGATGTTACACTTATTATGTTTTATTTACTGATAACTACTCATAGGGGCCTTGTATTTACTTCATGAAGACTAAGGATGTGGTCTTTGATAAGCTTGAAGTGTTAGCTCTTATAGAAAATCACGTGTAAGAGGAATAAAGTCTTGATATAGGATAGTGGAGGAGAATATACCTCCCAAGGAATTTTACACTTTTTATAGGGAAGCAAGCGTTAAGAGGGCATTGACAGTTCCTTACTACCCACAATAAAATGTGGTTGCATATAAGGACAATTCATAGTAGAGATTGCCAAGATAATGATCCACGATCTAGATCTTTACATTTGTCTTTGGCTAGAAGCATGTTGCATAATAGTCTACATTTTGAACAAGTGTCCCCATAGGATATTATAGGACAAGAGAATAATAAGTTTTTTTCTTTTCTGGTGAGAAACCACAAGTATCACATTTCATGTTTTTGGTTGCCCGGTACATATTCATGTTCTCAAGCAGAAAAGAACTAAGTTGAAACCTTATAGTTTGAAGGGTATTTTGTGGGATACAACAAAACTTTTAAGGCTTATAAGGTCTACATTATGTCAGAATGTAACATAGTTGTATGCAGATATATCAATTTTGATGACGGTACACGATTCTTCAAGTTTGAGGAGCCTCTAATGGAGATAGATGAGGTAGAGAAGTTTGCTTCCCTAAATGTAGATCAATATATTCTAGATAAATAAGAGTAGATTGGTTAGATTCTAACAAATGCATAATGAGCATTTTGCTTTCCAATTTAGTTTGGGTGTCCAAATGGTTTACCTAGTTTGCACATGAGGCATAGAAGCAAGTAGGATAGACTAAGACTTATATTTTAGGAGAGCACTGAGACTAATGGGACTTGGGAAGTTAGTGATTGATTTTAGGTCATTGTACAAGTGAAACATGCCACTGATGGCAATATTGAGAAGTGTAAGGCTAAGTTCATAACAAGAGGATTCTGCTAGAAGGGACTAGACTATGATGAGACTTTTGCTCTAGTGGCTAGGTATGCTTTCATCAAAGCCTTATGTCTTTTAACATTAGTATTTGATTGGCCTTTATAATATATGGACGTTAAGACCATTTTTTTATTGTTTGATTGAAAAAGAAGTATACATTAACCACTTAAGAGGTTTTAAGGTACATGGGTATGGTACCCATGCGTGTCGAGCGAAGAAGGCCCTTGGCCAATGTAGATACCACATGCTTGGTACTCATAGATTGATAAGTATGCATATAGTTTAGGCTTCCTGAAGACTTTTGCAAATCCTAAATTGTGTTATCTATTTGATAATTTTGATTTGCATATCTTAATAATATATGTAGATTATGTTAAATTATGAACCCAATACTTGACAATTAATTCCTAGTAGATTTATCTACCAATCTACTAAATCAAAGCATGACTAGGATCCATAAACAAATATTCAATGAAAGCCATAAAAATCAACACATTACAGACACACACAATTTTTCTGCCCTATCAACAATTCTTCATTTAGTTAATCATAATCTACTTGGGCTCCCTTATTGGCAAAAATGGCCCAAACTAATGTAAATATATACAACAATGTGGATTTGATCTCGCTGACCAAGCCCTAGAATTGGCTAATCTAGATGTCCTTGCTGCCCCCTTTGCATCTTCTTCACACTTGTCACACTTGAGTAGAAGTCCTTCTCCACCCTTCACTAAGATGCCTCTCTCAATGCGTTGTGCCTTTGTGTGTTGTTTCTTCTCTCTTGGCCTAGCCTCTTTTTTGTAAGCTTAAGTTATGATAAAATCCATAACCCTAATATCTAAAGTGATTGACGGTTGAGATTAGATCTCACCTCACTTGAGATCGATGGTTGAGATTCATCTAATTCATTAATGCAAATAACATTTGCATCATATTAGATTAACTCATTTTTCTCTTATAAAAGAACCTACCTTAATCACTAAAGTATTTTTCTAAGGTTCAAGGTCTATTAGGTGACTTCTTCACGCCTTGCACTTAGGCTTGTGCAAAAATACCTGCTCGAGCCACAAACATTAACACTCCCAATTAGCGTGGGAGGCACTTCTACCACTTGGAACTAGCTCCAATCTTAGAATAATGTCCCACACCACATTTGCTACCATGGATGCTCCCTTTGAATTGGAAGTTTTTCTTGCCACCTCATTCAGATTCTTCCTTGAAGGTCTGCTCTCTTTGAACTTGCTCCTAGAAGCCTCTTGCTCCTGAACATCCTGTAAAGTCATCTCATACCATGAGACTTTCTTGACAAACTTTGAAGGATTTGTTGACTACTACCAATAAAACATGAAGGTTGACTCTTTTACTTTTTTGAACCTTCGAAGCTTCCCACTTGTTCTTTGTTTATTGATGTTGCTTTCCATTTCTTGAATAGTTTGGCTCTTTAATTTATGCAAGTTGCTCTCTATAAATTGAATGACATGACCATTGTTAGAGTTAGATCCCATAGATTTGATCAATACATGTCCATCTTAGAATGCTAGAACAAACCCCTTATTCTTTATCGTGGAGGCCGGGAGCAAACTTTTCGCGAGTTTTGGCACCCATAACACGTCTGTTAGTGTGAATTTTAGGGCTAGATGATTCTTTACTGAAGATAATTACTTTTTTAAACTTCATCAACATTTTTCACATTATATTTACCCCATATCATCATAAGCAATTATATAGAGAGAACGTTAACATTAACAACGTAGTGGAACAATGAGGGACATTAGAAGAAAAACATGCACAATAGAGACACCAAGATTTTGGTCGGAGACCAATGCAGAACCCCACAAGGGGGAAAGCTCATAATTGATTCTTCTTCTTCTATTAGTCAATCAATGTTCATTTTTTGATACAAAATACATATATAATGAAGCATGAGTCTTTCAACAACAATCACAATAGGCTTCTTAGGGCCAACCCTGAATCTCATAAGATGTCAGCAAATAAGACTAACAAGAAGGCATTCACTTGTCCTCCACAAGATCTCTAATAGGTTTTCCTCCATTTCTCGAATAGGGTGGCTCTTTACTTTATACAAGTTGCTCTCTCTAACTCGAATGTTATGACCATTGTTAAAGTTAGATCCCATAGATTTGATCAATACCTGTCCATCTTAGAACACTAGAACAAACCCCTTGGAACAATGAGGGATATTAGAAGAAAAACATGCACAATAGAGACACCAAGATTTTAGTCGGAGACCAAGGTAGAACCCCACAAGGGGGAAAATCCATAATCGATTCTTCTTCTTCTATTAGTCAATGAATGTTCAATTTTGATACAAAGTACATATATAATGAAGCACGAATCTTTCAACAACAATCATAATAGGCCTCCTAGGGCCAAACCTGAATCACATAAAATGTTAGCAGATAAGACTAACAAGAAGGCATTCACTAGCCCTCCATAAGACCTTTGATAGGTTTTCCTCCATATCAATGTCACAAATATATCTCAAGTAGCATATATCTTCGTCATATCACTGTCATCACAATTGTAAGTATCACTGCCATACTTCCATACATCTCTGTCACAAGGACATGCCATATATTACTGTCATAAAGGAACAAGTGTCGTGCCATGTAGGAACAAGTATCTCTGCCATATATCACTGTCACATGAGACATACATCATTGCCATACATCCATACACCTTTGTCACAAGGATATGCCATACATCATTGTCATAAAGGCACTGCCACAAAACATAGTCACAAGGATAACAGAGCAATGTCATACATCACTGATATAGACATAGAATATCACTGCCATACTTTATAGGCATATAATCACTGCCACACATTACAGATATTGACCTCTATGCAACTTAAATAATTAGGGCACAAGTGACAACCCTATAAACTTCATCCTAACACTATTGAGGTCCAAGTTCTAGTGCCCAAACCATCCTCTCCCTAACAACCTTTATAGACTATACTTGAGGGCACAATAATCAACTTCTAACAACCCTTCATACAATAAACAAGTTGCTAAACTATCTAAACAACTAGGATTTTGTTCCTTCATGAGAAACCTAAAGCAAAGAAAGACAACATACCTTGGCTTGTAAGACTTCTTTTCTGCCTTCACATGCTTCGACCTTGAGAATATATATGAAAGATATTTCAGCCCTAGTTAGGGCTTTCTGTGATACCCACGTCAGCCCTAGATTAAGGCCTAAACTCCTTCACAATACTTTGCTCAGGTTCTGTATCTTTGCGTTAACATTTTAGGATAGTGTGGCCCTCTGAACAACTGAACTATCGTATCAGCTTCCAAATAGGGCTCGACTCTCTTGCAATAGACATAGAAAAATTCGGCCCTATACAACTCCTTGTGACTTATGCTAGACCTCCATTTTTTCCCTTCAACTTATTGCACTATAGCCTTAGAAGATGCGCGTTGATCCTAACAACAACAATGACTATTCAACCCTCCAATATAGGCTTTATGACCTTTTTCAAATCGCTGTCATAAGGGTTTAGCCCTAGCATAAACTCCTGCAGTCAAAATCAAAGATTTTCTACCATACGTAGCCCATAAACAAGCAAGGAAAGTTGGCTAGCCTTGTCCCTGTCACGATCAGAAAACACAAGAAGAGAGATCAAACTTATCCTTCTTTTCCACCTTAGATTTGCTTCTACAAGTCTCGATTACCTCATAGAAAGATTCCACAAATGTTCGAGTTGAATTTCAAATGGGAGAGGATATGAGCATATTTATAATTGTTTCCTCATATGAAGAGTCATGTCCTTTGGGGCAGGCCAACTTGAAATATTATGAGGCCGACTTGCAAATTTTGAGGGAAACATAAATTCAAATTTTGATGCCGACCTAGATGCTTCCCGAATAAAGTATATAACATCAAACAATAATGAGAAGAGTGTCGAACAATAATTTCCTTTTATCCATTTTTGAAGTCAGTTTTGGGGCAAGATGGATTTTCCTTGGGGAAGTTCATCTCGAAGCTACCCCAATTTTCAACATTTACTTTCAACACACCTTTTGACTCAAGTTGGAATAAAATTCTCCAAATTCCATTTACTTTATGTTTGGGATCAACACCAAACTCCACATGCATTTTTGAGTCCCACTCTATCAAGCTATCAAACAACTCTCATGCTTTTGTCATATGATGTGTGGCTCCACTATCCAATAACCATGCACCAACAAGTATGGTACTCGAGGAAAGGTAGGAAACGAGTGTGAATTTCGTCTCAAACTTCTTGGCAAATTCTTTCGCGTAATCTTTTGCTAATGCAACTACAAATGACTACATACCCTTTATGCCCTTCGTCCTCTTTGGACATTGTGATGCATAATGTCCTATCTTATGACACGCAAAACACTTGACTTTAGTCAATTCCTTCTTCGGCTATGAGGTTGACTCCTCATTCCCGCTCAAACCTTTTCCTTTGCTCTTCTTGTTTTACTGATAAGAGTTAGGTCCTCATCACCTTCTTGTTTATTGGCCTTTTCCTTTGACTACTCCCTCATCTCCTGTCAGATGCAGTCATCCCATAGGCTATCAAATGTGAGCTGGTGCTCCTCAGCACATCTTTGAGAAGCTATTCAACGCCATGTTCTCTAACTTTGCATCATCCACCTTTTCACCTGCTGCTATAAGTTGATCATGAATTTGAGTGATCTTCTTTAGGGAACTTGTCAGTGAGTTAGATTTGTCATCTGCATAGACCAAAGCATATCCCTTTACCTTGTTTTCTAGTTAATGGTCTTGCTCTGGTATAGACCCACCAAAGCATCAATCATCTCTTTGGTTGGCTTCTTCTCAGACAAATGAGGGTTCAAATGGTTCTTCACTGCATCGAAGAGTACCCTTTATGCCTTTATCTCCCATGTTAAAGCGACTTACTCTTAGGCATCTGTTGGCTCTGGGACCACCTTCTCAATAATCTCCTAGAGATTGTTTTCCTTGACAACTAAGGTGACCCTTGCCTTCCAAGGCAGGGTATTTGAGGCTCTGTCCAACCTATCTTCAAACTGAAGATCCACTACTGTAATCTAACCAGATCTTGTCGAAGATATGTGCTAAGTCCTTTTAGCACCCACAAGAATGAAGTTGTTGGTTTATAGATTTGTTGCGGAATTCTAGCTCACTCCTTTGAAACACACACAAAAAATAATTTTGATTGGTATGGTCTCCTTTCTCCCTCTGAAGGACAACCTCTGCGAATCATTGGTAGTATAGTCCTTCATACACTGTTATAATTGATTATTTTAGCTACATTGGTTGTGTCCTCTTGATATTTTCTAGGTTTGGTGGCTCCTACATTTCCTGCGGTCAACTTGTGGATGTTTGCCCCACTGTTGATGGCTATAATTGGTCTTGCATGTTATGCGACTATTCCTTATTTTTTTTCCATGCAACTTGTGCCCCGTGTCTTTATTTATGGGTTGAACTACTCAACTTGATAGTGTTTCCTTTTCCACAACATTATGGCTACTGCCCAACCTAATGTTGACTTTTCATGATCAAAGTTTGCACTATGGCTGTCGAAACTGATCGTTGGCCAATTGACCTAGTGCCCGATTGGCTAGTGGGTTGATAGATTATTGGCCACAACTCAAAAAAAATAATTTATTTATTTATTTATCTTTTAATAAATCTTTACTTCACCTGCCAACCCCCTTTTCAGACCATGCCATACTATGTGCGGCTTATGTTTTCTCAACCCTTGAACAACTTGCAAAACATTTGTTTTCTTTGCTGCCACATATAGTTGCATTCGAACTCGGCCCCCTGCAACACTTGTATGAACTTGGCTTATGTGCGTGGTTTTGAGATCAATTTTCAGAGTTCATGTTTTGATACCATGTTAAATTTTGAATCTAGTATTTGGCAATTAGTTCCTAGCACATTTATCTATTGATCTACTGAATTAAAGCACGATCGAAATCTTAATATAAACTAATATTCAATAGAAGTAATAAAAATGAGCCAAACTCACACAGACACAAAATTTCTTCCCAATCAACAATTCTTCATTTAGTTGATTAGAAATTACTTGGCCTTCCTTACCGGGAAAATGGCTCAAAGTGAGGAAAATACATACTATAATCTAGACCTCATCGAGTTAATCAAGCCATAAACTTGGTTGATCTGGATCTCCTTGATGCCCTCATTGCACGTTCGTCAAACCTTACATTTGAGTAAAAACCTTTTCCACTCGCCACTGAGATGCCTCTCTTCATGCCTTGTGCTCCTTTGTGTTGTGCCTTCTCCCTTCATCTAGACTCACTTTAATGAGTTTGAGTTATGACCAAATTCACAACCCTAATATATAAAGTGATTGCCGATTGATGTTAGATCTTGCCTCACTTGAGATCGATGGTTGAGATTCATCTAATTCGCTAATATGATTAACCTTTGTACTATATTGGATTAACTCACTTTTCTCTTAGAAAACAAACTACTTTAATCACTAAAGTATTTTGCTAAGATTCAAGGTATATTAGGTGACTTCTTGCACACATAGACACTTAGTCTTGTGCAAAAGTACTTGCTTGAGCTACAAACATCAACATATTACCTAATTGTGATAATTATTTCAGAAAATTTCATAGCATGGTGCAAGAAGACACTGACAAGTGAAATTGACAGAAAAGACATAGGCTTGATGCATTATTTACGGGGTGTAGATGTTTGGTAGGGTTCTAGGGAAGTCTTTCTTGGGTGGGGGAAGCTTCCAACGAATATGTACTGTAAACCTCTAGTCACTCATATGGTTCTGAATTTGAAGTTATCTATTGACTTAGATTTGGATTTGGTGGAATCCTTCTTTATACATGGAGTTAATTGGTTCCCTTATGTATCTAGTGAATACTAGGTTTGGTATTTTTTTTGACATGAACATTTTGAATCGATTTACGATTGAGCCTTGGCAGATTTATTGGAGGGATACAAAATAAATCCTTTGATACTTGAAGGGTACAATTTAGTATGGTTTGAGATATGGGAGACATGGTGATTTATTGTTGCATAGGTTTTTTGATTTTGATTGGGTAGGTGATGCAGGTCCTAATTTGAGTAACTTTAGGGTGTTTCTTTAGCGTGAGTTTAAGAGGTATACACTGGTTTCATAGGGATCATGACTAATCACACTTAGTTCAATATAGTACATGGTAGCGAATGGTACTAGTTATGAGGTTATTTGGCTTCACCAATTGAAAACATAGTTCATTTATATAATATTGGAGCTTACAATTGTTCATTATGATATTCATTGGAACATCAAGCTCTATATGAATTCATTGCTTCATGATTACTTTGAGCACATAAATATCCGATACCATTTTATGAAATATAGAATTTAAAAGGGCATAATAAGCTTGGATTATGCTTCTTCATATTTACAAGGGAAGAATTGGATTTAATGGAGAGCACTTTCCTTGCAAAGGGGGAGTGTTAATTTCTTTATTACCTGTGTTACTTAGTGAATGCATCCCACACAATAATGAAAAACCAACATGAGGTTATATTGGTAGTTTAATTAGTTTTGAACAATAAACCAACCTGAGGTTTTAATAATAACTTAATTATTTTTGAATAATATATTAAATTTTAAAATATTCACAAAAATATAAGGTGAGACAAATTTCCTTAAAGGTTATTATTTACACTATTGTAAGGGAGATAAAATCTATTAAAGAATTTATTTTTGACTTATGTCATATTTAATTGTAATAAACTAGAGTTCATAAGTTGCCATATTTATTTATTTATTTATTTTTGATATTTGGAAAATATTCTATAAATAACATACACAATGATATAGGGTATGATAAGTAGTGCTTAGAATATGTTTAAAAAATTAATATATTTTTCCAAAGTTCTCAAATTAATCTTTTGTCTTGGAGGAAAATAAGCAGTGATGCAATTTACTTGATGAAAATTTATGTTGGTTTCAACTTTTACAATTAATTGCTACAAACAGATTCTGAATATAACTAAAAAAGATCTAATGACAGACACAAAAATTTAATGCAGATTTTACTTTGAAAACACAAATTAGAAAAACCAGAAAGATTTTTCAGTATATTCTATATTTACAACAATGTTATAATACAATATGTGCATCTCGTGGCATCCATAAAGTCCCAATCCATTGACCTTAGATTAGAATACAATCATAATTCCTTAACCAAAATTACAAAACCATAAGCTGAACCACCATGCACCACAAAATTGCTAAAAGCGAAATTCATGTGCTAGAAACGACCAAAAAGGGATGTAAGAAATACCATTTTTTTGTTTTAAATTTTTAAGCACGTGATCCCCTGCTATGCTTGGTCAAATGAATCATGTGGTGCTAGATGAATAAATACTAACATATACCCAACACTTTAAAAGACCAAAAACTAATACTTATTGTTATGCTTTTGGTCTATTTTGATCTTCTTGAGCAAGGCTTTCTAGAGAGGTGTCATCTTCCTTCAACACTATTGTTTGAGGGGCTTTTAAAATCATTGTTTCCTGTACTTTCTCTTATCTTGTAATTTCACCCATTTCTTCTATTTGATATGATTTCTCTTATAATTATTTAATGGAAACATGTCAATGAATCATGTGCATTAGTCATTCTTTATACTTTTGATTGGTTTTGGATGTTTTTTCTAAAGGATTTTAAAATTTTGCTTCATTACCCAAGGTTATATATATTTTTGCTTGGATGTTATACAAAGTGCTTCTACTTTTCCCAACTAACAAATTTATTTATTTATTTATTATTATTATTTTTTAATGGCATTGGCCCTCTGCTTCATCATATTTTCTCACTACTTATGGAATATTGAGCTCAATGAGTTAATCTTCCCATCAAATTTCTTGATTGCATATTATCTCTTCAAATGTATCAAGCATTTCCTTATTTCCTTTTCTTTTCAACTTATGCAAGGGTTTTGGTCCTTAGATGTTCCCTTTTCCTTTTGCTTCCCCATTCTCCATGGTCAATGTAAAACGTTATATGGATTTTTTGAAGCAAGGCAACATTGTGCTTGGAGAAGTGATGATGTAGAGGATGAAGATGTTTTTTTTGCTTTAGCTAGATGAAATTTTGCAAATAAGGGGGTATAATCCCACATTTCTTTTGGGTGATGTTGGTTTCTTGACATAAAGAGCATTGAATTCTTCTTGATGGTAGGTTGGTGAGAAGAGTTCCCAACATTTTAAAACATTACTCCCTTTGGTAGCCTACATAACATTTGGTTCTAATACCTTTAAAAGTTGACCTTTAAAAGAATTGAAATAAAAAAGATCATTGTTGAATGGGATTTTCTATAATTTTTGTGTGTGAATATTATTTAGCAATTGTGCCTTCCACTCCCTTTCCTCTTTTAATTTCTTGATTTGTTAGATGAACTTTATCATCTTCCATTAATAGAGCATTGGTTGCCAACTAATCAACTAGTTTGTAACTAGTTGTTGATCTTTTGACAATGATATGCTTGATCTCCATTAGAGCTTAGTTTTCTAGTCTTTAATTAGCAATAATTTGTCTTTTTTATATTCTTTTCCGAGGTTCTCTTGCACTATATTTTGTCATATCCTAATTTTACACAAAGTTTTATTCTTTAAGAGCTTTGTTCTCTACTTGGTTGTTTGATCTTGTGCAAACATATTTCAAATGAATAACTCTTCTTGATGAAACAAGTTTATGGAAAAAAACTGTGTTAATAATCTTTGAAATGTCTGATATCTCAGGTGAACCCTTCACCCTTCATCAGGGACAAAAAGCAAGAGAAAACATTCTAAAATACTTTTAGTTGCTTTTGGGAGAACATCTTAGTGTGAATTTAACTTTTTATTTAGAATGCATTTAAAGTTTTCTTGCAATATTTGAAAGATCCCAATGGATAAAGAGCTTATTTCTTTCACAAATCAATTTTAGAAAAATAGGGTAAAAGCATGAGCCATTTGAATGCTTCATTAGGGGAATTTTGAGGTCTAAAATGGGATTCCTAAGGAAATCATAAAATAATAGTGGAAATAATAGAATAAGATTAGATTAGGTCATCAAATTTTAGAGGGAAAAGAGAATTTTTTTTTTCAATTCCTATTTTCAACTTATCTCCCTATGGGTTTAATTAAATTTCGAGCGAGAACACTTATTGGATGCAAAATTTGATTCCTCATTCAAGGAGTACCCATGTTACATACTTTCGATGGACCTTTCTACACGAAAAATGAGAAATACATGAAAAACGTGATTGCAATCACGTTTTTTCATGTATTTCTCATTTTTCATGTAGGAGGGCCCATCAAAATTAACAATATAATAATAATAATATAATAATAATATAATAATAATAAAACTACCTTTCCAACTCGTATTTTCAAACTTATCTCCCCTAATGTTTTACTCAAATTTCAAGCGAGAGTACTCATTGGATGCAAAATTTGATTCCTCATTCAAGGAGTACCTATGGTGCATACTTTCGATGGACCCTTCTACATGAAAAATGAGAAATACATGAAAAGCGTGATTGCAATAATGTTTTTCATGTATTTCTCATTTTTCGTGTAACATGGGCCATCAAAATTATGCACCATGGGTACTCTTTGGAATGAGGAATTAAATTTTGCATCCAATGAGTACTCCCGCTTGAAATTTGAGTAAAACATTAGGGAGATAAGTTGAAAATACGAGTTGGAAAAGTAGTTTTATTATTATTATTATTATTATTTATATATATTATATATTATATATTTTTTTACTCCAAAATGGTGAATCATCCTCATGGTTGACATCATCATCTTGAATCCTATTGGTTCTTATAAATTTTATTTTGGTTGTACATTATTCTTAGGAGGCCCATTTTAGACCTCAAAATTCCCCTATTGCAAATCTCTCCACTCAAACTCCCTTCCAATATCGAGCAGGGGATAATGCCCATAAGTATCTGGAAAAATCACACAAGAGGAAGAGGTAATTTGCATCCTTCCCTTCAATTTTTGTCCCCTATAATTGAAAGGGCTTTCTACCCCTCTTCTTCTTAAAGCTCTTCATGTTTATTATAACCCAAAGGATTTTTTTTTTGCCTAAACACTTAAATTCCTAAACTTACTCCAAAACTTGTCCTTTGTTAGGAAATGTCACTAACTAAAACTTCCTTATAGCCCCCCTTTCATTGTGTAAGCTCGTTTGCCTTTCCAACATAATTTGTCTCAATTTTTTGTGATAGGTTTTCCCTTTCTCTAATATCTTTTGAAGAATATTCTTTTAGCTTTCATCCATGGCTATTGATCTTTGAGTAATATTCATTCATCTATCCTCTTGCAATTTCTTTGCCATTGGATTCTAGGTGAATCATTTCGTAATTGCATTTCACCTTTATTCAACTACTTTCAATGAGGATTTTCCGTACCTTTGCTAGTTCTTCCCTATTTGATTGCTCGAAAACCTTGCTAGTCATTACTCTAGAATATTATTGTCGTTCTAATTTTGATTTTCCAAAATAAACATCATAATATACCTTGTGGGTCATCAAGGTGAAAGGAATGATTACATCGTCATTGTCATAAAACAACCAAAAAAATATAATGATCAAATAATTAATGTACAATACAATGACATGTACTGAGGAAATATAAATATTATGTGATGTGCTTCTTTTGGTTAACATTCTATCCCTATTTCTATTAAGCGAAAGGAGGGAGTACTAAATCTCATTTCATTGAAATCGATGAGTACATACAACCATGTTTGTTAGAGGACATAAATAGATAATATCTTTATAATGTTAAGTGATAATACTAACCATGTTTCATGGGAAATTATGACTTCCCAAAATTTTAAACTACATAGTAAAATTGAGTAGAGATGTTGAATACTTTCACTTTCTAATAAATAATAATGTAAATGTAGATTTTCTACTGCTATTTTCACTTTATCAGACCAAAGTTGTATCTATATTCATACATAACACGTCAAAGTTCCTAGAGGTCTAGGTGGGAAAGTCAAGTTCTACATGTTGTGGACATTCAAATAATTTAGTAAAAGTTACGAGTAAAATACAGACTTGGAATGATCTAGGGAAATCTCCCTCTAGATTCAAAGAAGACTATATTGGTATGATCCTTCTTAGATGGCAACCTAGCTCTTGGCCAATGCTTGTGTTATCTAAATGCGGCGTTACTTTCTTATGCATTATGTTTCAGGGCAAAAGTTATGAATCACCATTTTTGGTGCTATAGGAAATTAGAGGCAACAAGGGATTTGACCATTATTTTCTGTGGCCATCTTTTGTAAAGCCTAGGAAATATGCCCTATTAGGTGGTAAAAGAATATGGTTTTTTTGTTTGATGCTACTAGGAAACACCCCACAATAAAGATCTTGTTTCATCAATGCAAATCTTGTAATAATATTAAATCCAATTGTATAGAGTGATCAAAATTTATATGGTGTTAATACATTATTTTTACTATGAATAATTTGTCTTTGCCTATTTAGGCTTGAATTGATAAAATCACCACAGAGTTGGATCATTTGTGCAATTGTTTTGCACTATTGGGGTAGGGCATCATGTACAATGAGTTATGCACCTCTCTCAATCTAGGTATCCAATGCCAACTCAATAACCTTGCTAGAGTTTAGGCCAACATTAGCCTTGTTATTGGGAATGTATTTAGGTTAAAGATTCAATAAATTCATATTTTCTACACATGGTCGCCATGATGATACTACACATTTTATTGTCAATGATAAGTTCTCTGGGATCCTTGTGCCGATTTTTCATATGGAAAATTCTCATTAAATGAATCATGGATGTGATACTTTGTTGCTTGATGACTATTGTGTGGATCTAGGGTGACTCATGAAGCTCAATAAAGAAGACCCTCCACTTATAAAATGGACAATCCCACATCCTAAATATACATAATTGTTGATTGTGCTTTCCCTTTAGTGAAATTGCTACAAACTTTAATTTTCATGATGCTGGCATTTTTTTGGTGCCCAAAGCCAATGGTGAATTGATTTTAATTGTAGGTAATTTCTCAATGGAAAATTTCCATTAATGTCCCTTATATGACTTTGTGGTGATGACCTATACCTTACCACCTTTTTTTTGTATGTTATATTTTCATTGTTTTTATTAGATCATAATAAGCATAAAAAGAGTTCAACAAGTATAAATTCTCACATGGTCAATAAAATTTAAAAAAAATTCAATTTGTTTTACATCTTTACCATCAAACAACTCATGCACTTAAAACTAAAATATATCCAACTCCTTTGCCATAAATCTATCTTATTGCGAAATTGAAGTTGAGGTAGGAGTGGTTGTCCCTTACGCTTGAACTAGGGAAACCTATTTGTTTAGGTGCCAATTTATGTGCCAATCATACTTCCAAGTTGTCCCAATTGAATGAGGAATGGCATTTCTGTCCATTCATGTAAATATTGTGGACCTAATGTGAAAAAAATGTGGAAAGGGAAGTGGTGAATGATAAGAACAAACCCTATTACTATAATGAAAATAATAATAGTGCGTGCCTTACCTCTCACCCATTGACCCAGAGATGCCATCCATCCCTTCTTGTTCAAAATCCTGCTGCACCAAAAGCATAAGAAACTATACTAATGACCATATCTAAGGTAAGCCGATCAATGCATGACTTTGGGAAAGCTCCAAGGCGTCCAAGTGCTTCAGACGATAGAGATCGAACTCAACTGAGCAACCTTATGATGGAGAACTTCGAGAGGAAGGGTGCATTAAGGCAGTACAAGCAAGGTGAAACGTCTCTTAAATAAATGTTACAATCATTACGTGTGAATATATGTGGTGATAAGGGCTATGTAAAGTCATTACATGCTAGCTAATTGATAGGGTAAGTGGTAGGGGTGATAGCGATAGACATGAGGAGTATGCAGTCCTCAACCATATTCAAACACAAATTTAAACTCTCATTTAAAATTTTACCTAAATATTTTAATTGTATTTTTTTATTTTATTTTTAGAACACATAAAATAATTTTAATTTAATGATATTTTAATTAAGAATTCAAAAATATCACATTGACAATTTTTGCATAGTAAAGTGTGTGTTTTTAAAACAGTTACATTCATAATTTCCATATTATTTATATTTCCCCATTTAGAAAAAAATGACAATAGCTTCAAAAATATACATGTTAAAACATTAATTGCATGAAATTCAACCTTTTTTTGTTGTAATTTTAGTGAATATTTGGAAGATCATTCAGATTTCTAGTCTAATCTACAATTTATTATATATTACATAACCATGTGAGTTCTCTAAAAAAATTTCGAAAATCAGAGAACTAAAATTGTTTTTTGATGTGGATAGAGGAAAAGGTTTTGCAATGAATTACAACTTGGAGAATTAAGGCATGCTTTTGCATAATGAATTACAACTTATTTGTAAAAAATTCCGAGTCAAAACTCAAAATTCATAATTCTCCAATTTTTAAATACCTTTTCAAGAACTAATATTATGTTAATAGACACACAATAGATAAATTTGTGAATAAGATGAACACATCTAGGGATTCAAAGGATCTCTAAAATATGCATGAGAAATGTGGAATTTCACAAGTAGTGTTTTAAAGCGTCCACTCCTGAGGTTATTTTATTAAATCAACATGCAATTTTTTGTCAATTTTTTTTAGAATATTATGAAATGAAGCTTTTTGCAAAACACCAATGCAACTATTTATAGGAGGTGACATTCTTGAATTCTTCACAACAATTTGTTAAATTAAAAACACATTTTGTGCTTCTTCACAAAATTAAGTCTAATAAAAACTTATATTTAAAAAATGTTTTAAGAGTTAAATTATTGCTTGTAAATGGTTAAGGTATGTGCATTTTCTCTATGTATCATTATCATTATTATTGATTGTCATACTAGATTACTTGACATCTAGTGGCCTCGAGTGGTCCTAGTGCTTGACATAAGGCCTTTGGGTGCCTATTAAGTGTTGTCATAGTGTCACCAATGAGTCCTTTGGCCCATTGGAAGTGTTAATTTGTACAAGAAGGTTGGGACTACTTGCAATGAACAAGATGGTTATGATAAAGTCCCCACATGAGCTTGTATCAAAGGTGTCTTATAAGGTAATGATTTACCCCTTGATGAAATATGAATCAATGTCTATAATGAATATACTCAAGTCTATGATGATTTGAAAAGGCACACCCTACTTACACCTCAAAAGGCATAATTAGGGCATGGGTTAAGGAAGTATAGCATACATTGACACCTTCATTTTCCATTAAGGCATAACCAAACCAAGTTTCTTCTTCTCCTGAAATTATATTTCCCATTTAGAGTTGAAATTGGACACTAACCACATAAATACAAATTTTGTATGCAAAACTAAGGCATAATTACATGACATTGAAAAATTCAACAAAGAAATCCAATTAAAACTCACACATATGTTTATAATCATGAATTCCTTCAAATAGTGAATTCCATGTTCGTAATTCAAATCTTAAACATAATTTAAGCATTAAAGGATTTATGTACAAATAGATATGCGACACAAATCATATTAACACATTCGATCTAACATCTAAGACATAATTAATTTATGATGGAAACCAACAATTAGAAATGCATTGAAGCATTCCTAATTCAAATTAAACATGCATAAACAACAATATTAAAATATATCAAACGGAGATCTATTTGCATACAATAAAAGATTTTTCATCCAAGATAGCCACTCCCTTGTAGAATTTTGATGTATGCTAATTGAGTTCATGTAATTAACAACATAAGTGCATTCATACATGTTTTACACAATAAGAAAAGTCACGATTTTTTCTTATGATGTTTTCCACCAAACTAGTTGCTAAGGAGCAATTCAACATCCAATAGTCCCAGTAAACCTCAGAGCTAGGCTGCAAAACTACCTAGGCTAAGAAAGACATGTAGTTCTAATCCCACTCAACCCACCCTATAGTCTTAGGAATTTCAATAGAACCATACACCCACACAAAATTTTGCTCAAACTCCACAAATCTCACTAATCCAAAAATCAACATGTATCTTCTTTGTAGAAACAATTTGGACCACTAATTACCCTCCAAGGATATGATCAAGTAGACAATTAGCTCAATTTAACACTTATTACTTGCACATGAACATAGTTCTAGGATTATACATTGCTAAAATCTTTGTGGGCATTGTAACCATGTTTCTTTATCTTAAAACCAATCAATTTCATTCTCATCAATAACAAATTCCTAAACTATACTTTCCACTTACACCTATTCAATAGATGGGCCTTTCCTTTAATTATGTATTGCGATTTTACAAGGTGATTGACATAATTACACCTTGGGGTCATCATAACTCAAAACAATGGGCTTGAAATGAGTCATTTATGCTTGAAATATAATATATTATAGGGGTCAACGTTAAGGGTATTACACTAAATACTTGAAACCTAAGAATGATTTTTTTTCTTTTATTTATAGATAAGTTGCTTACTACGATGACATTGTGTTTTGCGACCCTTAGGTGTGTCAAAATACCTTACTGATTTTATCACCTTAGGAATAAAATTTCTCTATTGTGTAGTTTACTCAACCATGTTATTTTGTGTGGGTTGAGTTCCCTAGGCCACCCATGTAGTTTTGGGAGTTAGACCACATGTTTATGCGCATCGCCAACATTGTTTTTGATAAGCCTTCTTGGTTCCACAACCTTAGGTTCTTGAATATAGTTTACTTAAATCTTAATTTGCTGGAGTTAGATCATAAGTCTAAGCTCATTGCCAACATAATTTTTCATAAGCCTTCTTGGTTCCTCAACCATAGGTCCATAAAGAGAGTTTACTTAAAGATTAATTTGTCAAAATATTTTAAGGAGTTTATTTACATTTAGGTTGGGACAAGGTTATCGAACAACTTGTGAAATATATCAACCTATGGAATGATTTCTTCCACAACCACAATCTAAACCATAAAAATTGTGATCATGTCCTTATAAAGCTAGATGCTCGCATTTCTCCTATTAACTCAATTCCTTAGTCGCAATCCCTAAATGCTTCTCAATACAACAAGAAGGATGGATAAGTTGATCACAAACCCCATGGCATAAGATTCCAAATAAACTACAACTCTAAGTCTAGTGAACAATAAGTCCATGACATAATATATTAAGAAGGAGATGGTGCACTCTACTCTATCCTTTTCCTCGCAGGGAGAGGGCTAAAGGGTGAACTCTTTTCTCCCTACCCTAAAAATTAACAAACCTTAGGTGCCAAGGATGCATTAAAGCGACCCAAGGTTGAAACCTTGGATAATTGGGTTTAGTCCATTGCACTAAAATACTTGGTCATAAGACCATTTGGAGCATTGGGCTAGATGAATTATAACGAAGAAGAGGATATGGAAAATTTGGAAATTGATCCATGATAAGTTGCATCATGGAATGTCAGGGAGCTTACATACTCCCATAGAAAATCTATATTTCAAAATATTAGAACTCTAATTATTGATTTAGATATTTTATGTTTACAAGAGGTTTAAAAAATGGTTTTTCTCTTAAAATGATTCTAATTAGTGCTTCTGTAATCACTTTTTATTTTTACTCTATTCATACCTAAGGTTGAGGGGATTCCATCACACTTCTATTCCTCAATCATGCTTCTTTTTTCACAATTTAGGGAACTAACCCTATAAATACTTAGTTTGGGATTTATTTAATTTAGATGGTCATATATTGAGCCTAATTAATTTATATGCATCTAATCATGTGTAAGTTTAAGCTACATTTTACAACTAAATACACGATGAATTATTAAAGGCTCATGTGTGATGGAAATTATCATTTTGACCCTTTAGTCATATAATACACTCATAAACATCATAAAGGTTAATAATAATAATAATTCAAGTACATGCTTGATTTCAAATATGTTTTTTTTCCCAATACAATGCTATGTATGATTATATATTCTCAAGTCTATGATACTAGCATTTATTCTTACGGATAAATTAACTGTTAGAAATACTGAGAGGGGGGTGAATCAATATTTCTTTCAATTATTATTAATTCAAGTTAACATTTTATCACAAATTGAACCAGAATATAAGAGAGAAAATAATTTTATTCATAAAAAATAATGAGGACTCCAATCCTCAGGATCCAACCTTATACAAAATTTTCCCAAGACACCAATCTTATATGAGGACTCCAATCCTCCATCAAATAATCCCAAATACCAAAGTAGGACACCCATCCCACCAAGCTCCAACTTGGTAAATAACAAGGACACCAATCCCACCAAGCTCCAACTTGGTCAAATATAAATTCAACAAAAAAGTTTAAAGATATATTTTCAAAAATCGTCTTTAATACTATTGCAAGGACTTCACTTTAAGAAAACAATCTCAATGTTATCACATCAACGAAGGTTTGCAAGAAATGCTTCAAAAATAATCTCAATTCTGTCCTTCAACAAAGGTCCGCAACAATCCAATATTGTGACTCCAACAAATGTTTACAATAATCCAATATTGTGACTCCAATAAAGGTTTGCAACAATCCAATACTATAGCTCCAACAAAGGTTTGCAAACAATCCAATACTGTGACTCCAACAAAGATCACAGATCTTTAGTGTAGTCAAGCTTCACAGGTCTGAGAGAAGTGTCACTATTGGTGTGAAACAAGAAGCATTACCACATGTTCGAATTGTAATCTCCATAGGTTCGAGAGTGATGTCACCACAGTCCCGAAGTGTAATCTCCACAGGTTCAAGAGTGATGTCATCACAAGTCCGAAGTGTAATCTCCATAGGTCAAAAAATAAGCTTCCACAGGTATTGAAAAGATAGTCTCTACAGATCCGAAAAAAAGCTTCCATAGGTCTAAAAAGATAGTCTCCACAAATCTGAAAATAGGTTTCCACAAATCCGAAATTAAGATTCCGTAGGTTTGAAAAGAATGCTACTGCAGGTCTGAAAAGGTGCCTCCATAGGTCTGCAATAGAAGGATCACTACAGGTCCAAAAAAACATTCCTCCATAAATGCGATTTTATGCCTCCATAGGTAAAAAAAAATGGTGCTACATGTGTGAGTATTCTTCACAGGTCAAAAGTGTTATTCTCCACATGTCCGAATGAGTATTCTTCACAAGTTGTATGGTCTATTTATACTTATTTGATCATATGCGGACAAACAAGTCTCTAGAAGGAGCTAACCTGACTAGGCTTATGTAGGCTTGACAGATGATAAATTTTGACTTCAATTTTTTTTTTTTTTTGCAATGATAAAGAGTTAGATTGTGTGTAAATACTTGTTAGAAAGGTTTAGACGAACTCTACAAGTCGATGTAATCATCTTCTTAAGAAATTGTTTATATTGTCATCTATTTCCAATGATATCACTTTTCTTTTCATAAGAATGTTTTTCATAGCAGCTAGGGTTTCATTATGTATTTGGCATAAATATTTAGGGTTTCGTACATCAAGGGCTTCCCCATTTAGGGAATATCTAGGGTTTCAATTCATATATTTGCAATATGAATTTAGGGATTAGGGTTTCATTTATGTTCATAGCCCTAGGGTATGATTTAACAAGGATAGGTCTAGAACAATGCTAGGGTCATCATTGACATCAATGACAACATTATCCAACAACCTCCCCCTTTGTCATTGATGGAAATACTCTCCTCCTTTCAACATTCTCTCCCCCTTTGGCATCAATGGCAACTTCTTCATACAACTCTCCCCCTATCATTGTGCATCTTCCCTTGTCATCATGCTGCTCCCCCTATCATGTTGCTCCCCCTTTGAATAAGTTACAAAGAGATTCTCTAATGGGATGCAAGAGAGGTGACCCCCATCTTTTGATGAAGATATTTAAATGCTTCTCGTGGTACGGGTTTTGTGAAAATATATGCAATTTGCTCCTTGGTGGTGATTCCAATATGACATTTGGTTTTGTAACCTGTTCTCGGAGAAAGTGATACTTGATTGGGATATGCCTCTTTTTTGAATGCATCATAGGATTATTTGAAACGCTGATTGCGCTAGTGTTGTCACAATGGATGGTGATAAGATAATTTGTTTCTATGTTGACATCTTTTAAGGATTTATTCATCCATAGGATTTGTGTACAATAATATGTAGTGGCTATGTATTTGGCTTTAGTTGTGGAAAAATATATAGATGATTGTTTCTTGCTAAGCCAAGATAGAATACAATCTCCTAGATATGATGCATCCCCACCGATAATTTTTTGATCATCAACACTCCCTTCCTAATTTGCATCATTATATGCTTTCAAGGTAAGTGTTGTGCTTTTAGGATACCATAATCCGAAATCAAGAGTGAATTTTATATATATGAGGATTCTCTTTACAACTAGCAAATGAGATTCCTTAGGGGTTGATTGGAATATTGCCACCATTCCTACTACCTGCACAATGTCTAGTCATGAAGCTGTCAAATATAAGAGTGTTCCAGTCATTGATCTGTAAAGAGTAGCATCTATCATAGGGGATTCATCATCTTTACTTAATTTGCAACCTATAATCATAAGTGTGTTCACAATGGCACATTCTTCCATCCTAAATCGTTTGAGCATATCTCTAAGATATTTTGTTTGTGATAAGAACATACATGATTTGGTTTGAGATACTTGAATTCTGAGAAAGTAGGATAACCCACCAATAATCAACATTTAAAATTCCTTAGACATATTTTGAGAAAATTCATGACTCATCTCATCATTGTTGTTGGCAAAAATGAGGTCATCAACATACACAAGTGTGATTAAAAAGCTATCTTGTTCTATATTCATGTAAATATTGCTTCCAACTACTCCTCTTTTGAAGCCTTGTTGTTGAAGATAATGATTAATTCTAGCATACCAACCTCTTGGAGCTTGTTTTAGTCCACACAAGGCCTTCTTCAATTTGCAAACAAAGTCTTTTCCTTTTGTTAAATCGAACCCTTCTGGTTGTTCCATGTAAACTTCTTCTTTTAGCTCACCATTTAGGAACGCTGTTTTACGTCCATTTGATAAAATTTGAACCATTTTGACCAAGAATATGCCAAGAATATCCTTATAGCTTCCAATCGAGCTACAGAAGCAAAGGTTCCTCAAAGTCAATTCCTTCAATTTGTAACATTAGGGGAATTTTGAGGTCTAAAAGTTCTCCTAAGGAAATTATAAAATAATAATGGAACTAATAAAATAAGATTACATTACATCATCAAATTTTAGAGGGGAAAAAGAAAAAATATTTTTTTCAATTCGTATTTTCAACTTATCTCCCTATGGGTTTACTCAAATTTCGAGTAGAAACACTCGTTAGATGTACAATTTGATTCCTCATCCAAGGAGAACCCATTTTACATACTTTCAATTGACCCTGCTACATGAAATACATGAAAAACGTGATTGCAATCACATTTTTTCATGTATTTCTTATTTTTCGTGTAGAAGGGTCCATCGAAAGTATGCAACATGGATACTCCTTGGATGAGGAATTAAATTTTGCATCCAATGAGTATTCCCGCTCGAAATTTGAGTAAATCTTTAGGGAGATAAGTTGAAAATACAAGTTGAAAAAGTAGTTTTATTATTTTATTATTTTTTAATATTTTTACTTTTTTACTCCAGAAATGGTGAGTCATCCCACATGGTTGACATCATCATCTTTAATCCTATTGGTTATTATAAAGTTTATTTTGGTTGTACATTTTTCTTGGGAGGCCCATTTTAGACCTCAAAATTCCCCTAATGGTGTAACCCTTGCACACCAACTTTGCCTTGTTTCTGATGACCTATCCTTCTTCGTTCATCTTGTTCTTGAACACCCACTTGGTTCCTATAACATTCTATTCCTTTGGACGAAGTACTGACTCCCATATTCCATTATTTTTGAGTTGATGCATCTCTTCTTCCACTGCTTTTATCTAATGAGGATCCTTACTAGCTTGAGTGATTTTTTTTGGTTCTATCATGGATAGTGTTAGGTCCCTATAATACTAGTGTATTCCCTTATTATTATTGTCATTGTAGTCCCTTATTGTTATTTTTGTGCCCATGCTGTCCCCATATTGTTATTATTGTGCCCCATATAAGCCCACTATTGTTATTGTTGTGCCCTTACATTATTATTGTTATGCGACTTTGACTATATTGTGACCCCTTAGACTCCTATATATTGAAAGGAGGTCTTGTCATTTGTAGCATCCAAGAATTGTTCATTTGTGTAATGTAAAGGAGGTTTCTCCCTCGAATAGGCTGATTTTGAAGTCGTCTCTCTATCTTTTCTTCTATTTTGTAAGTTGCTTGCATAACAATTGGTATCAGAGCTTTGGATTCTAGGGTTTTGTTGCTTCAAACAGGTCATCGTGGAATTTTCGCTATGACTTTTTTCTAAGACGTTTCAGAAGCTAAAATTAAAACCCATTTGAGCCAAAATCTTGATGCACCTCGGTTCCGAATTTCAGATCTTGTCTCGCTATATTTTCAGAGATATGATCCAAGGAAGTTAGGATTTTTGCAGGCTCTTGAATTATATCTCAAACAAGTGACTTGGGGAAAATCATCATAACTTTTTCTTTGAGCATCAGATTGAAATTTCGTAAAAAGTTACATAGAGAGGATGACCTATAGTTTTATGTGTATCAGTTTTAGGTCCAAAGGTCGAAACAATGACACGTGGAACTTTGTACAAGTTCTCTCTACTAAAATAGTATATAATCAGGTCATCACGGGATATTTGAAATAACTATTTTTTGGAGAATCCAATGGTGATCAGACTTGCGGGGTTGGAACGAGGACTCAAAGAGCTACCATAGGACGAAATTTTAGACATTGGAGATATGAAATTACAGATATACAACAGATTCAATATCGAGCTCCTACAAAGCCAAAAAAGGTTTTTAGTCTTTTTAAAATTTTGCATAAGTTTGGTTTGAAAAATTAGTTTGAAGGAATTCAAAGGACATAGTGAAGAATAATTATGATTAATTGATGCCCCAAAGAAATAAAATGGAAACACCTAGTAAGCAACCTGAAATTTCTAGCATGAATCATGAAGGAGAGGAAGAAATGCAACATGATGTATCAAAATTACGAGACCAAGTACAACAAATTTCACTCTCACAAAAAGTAACAGAAGCTAAGATGGATGGTTTAAAGAAAGGCGTGGAAGATAAGATGGATGGTTCAAATAATGGTGTGGAAGCTAAGATGAATGGCATGGAAGCTGTTGTCACTTTTTTTGGCACCTACAACACAAGTTCTTTAGGAGACATAGAAAGCTTCCTAGAGACAACCTCTGGGTTGATCATAGACCAGTGCCTAAGACATCTTAGATAAAGGAGTGATTTGGAAGATTATCAGTGAGGGGTTTCAACAACACTCCAATTTTCACGTTATTAAAAAGATAATAGAAGGGGCTTGGTTCAATCAACCTTCATGAAGGTAAACTCAAACCAATAAATGGGTCCAAATGCTCAGGGGGTAAATCAAGCCAACCTCAAAGAGAAATGTCTAGTTTTGATGGCCATCACACAACAAGAGACAACTTAATATTGACATTGTAGTAAAGAGAAGAGGAGGAAAGGGAGGAAGGGATTCAGTGCGTAGGGCTGATCGCTATGAAAAATCTTAAGCCACGATGTTCCAACAGAAATATGGAAGAGGGAGGAGATGAAAGAGTGGAAGGAGTGCAACGCTAGTTAGGGTTTTAGGACATGTACTCATGGGCACAATTTGTCACCAAAAGCTTAAGTAATTCTTTGCACATTACATGTACTTAAGTAAATCTGTAGCTAACACAGGTACTGTCACTACTTAGTCACAATATATATAATCATGAACAAGGGTGAAACTTTCAGCTTCATTACACTATTTCAGAGAAAGAAAAACATATATGGAATGATATTTACAGAGGGGAAAACATGTTGATCATTGCCATGAGTGGAATCACCAAAGAGTTTCATTAAAATTCAAAATGAGTCCCATTCACCAGTCCATTTACATTCAACAATCCACAGCTCAAGTCCCTCATGAACCAACAATTAGAACAAAATGGAACAAAATAATTTGGACCACTGCGGGTGCAAAATTCCAGAACCTGTATTAAGTATTTCTCCCCCTTATTTATATAGAGAAGAGGGGGATTTGAATTAACATCTACAAAATATCTCAACCAAGGGCCAGCTGTTTGATTGACTAGTTGCGTCGGCTTGCGATAGATCTACTGCCCAAAATTATTTCAAAGGATTTGATTCCTTTCTTGAAAATAAAAGAGAAATTACAGAATAATGAAAAGAAAAGGAAAACAAAAAGATTATGGAGGAAGTATCCCTCTACTGTTCGTGTGAAGGCCCCTGGTCAGGCCACATCTCTACCACAATGCGTCCCTCTAGCTACTCAACTAGTCCCTGTTGCTTTTTCCTTAACTGCTTCAATCCCCATTCTCCAGAGTTGGGAGTGGTTCGACTGTGAATTTTATGTCACAATATAATAATAGAGGCCATCTGGGTAGTACTTCGTCTTCCCTCTACATGGTCCTCCATGCTGAATCATCAAGTCCTCTTGAGCTTCATACATTCATTTACTCATAGGAGATGTGCAGTAAAGCAGTCAAATCCATTTCTGTGGCCCTTGTAGTCCTTGGTTTCTTGTTGCATGGGCTTCTACAAGATTAGCCCATATCGATTTTCCACTGCTTCATACCTCTATTCAAAGTCTCGGATGCCGACCCATTCAACTTTAAATCTCTGTACCACACTATCAGAACATTACTACATCGAGACTTTTATTCTAGAGGATGTTGCAAACATCAAGTCCTGATGCTCCTTAGGCCCCCTTATGGTTTACCCCCTTTTTTCCTTTCTTCCCATATGTCCGGGGGAGCTGTGACCTGGTGCTTGGCCAAATATCGGAGGTTAGAAAATCGGGAATTTCCTGTCAACATCCTTGGTGCATCCTCCTAAAACTTGCGATCGCCGATCATCCTTTGTGCTTAGCCCTTGGTTCCTCGGCTCTTTATGTGACTGCGGGTCAGCCCCCTTATCAGAGCCCCTTTATTGAAGGTTTGCAATCAACGATTCTTTTTTGATGCATAACACAACCGCCAATTGTCGATCACTGATCATCCTCTGTGCTTAGCCCTAGGTTATTTTAGCTCTTTATGTGACTGTGGGCCAACCCTTACATCAAATCCCCTTTATCGCACTTTCCCATGTGTGCACTACATTAAAAAGTGTTTATAAGCCTCAACCTCCAATTTGTGATTATCGATGTGACATCATCACTGCCACGTGGTGCTTCCTGAGTGGTGACATGTGTCACCCAGATATGCCCTCTTTGGACCTTCGAAAATGCCAGATCTGAATGCCATGTGTCCTCCGTACTGCCATGTCATGCTGACATTAACATCGTGTCTTTATCGGATCCAATAATATTCTTCCACGTAGTCTCGTGGAGGAGAGAGAAAAAGGCCCGCCTGCCCCTGGTTTTGCCTTGATTTCCCTTGTTAAATGTTTTCGGCCCTCCTGACGCTTTAACATTGAAGGCACAATCCCAACGCTTTAACAATATCGAAGTTCGTTGGTCGCAACTTTGTTAAGGTTGATGCTTTGAAAGCGTCGATAGTCGATCGCTGATATGGCCTGGACCCGCTGATGTGTGGGACCTTAGATATGCCAGGACTTCCGATCTGCGGGATCGCCAATATGTCGAGATGTTGTGAAGTGCGATTGCCGATGTGCCATGTCACTGGAACCTCTGATATTCCATGCTGCTTGACCCACTGAATTTGCGATTTGTGATATATCTGTGTTTTTGTGATCACCGATCATTGGTTCACCCCGCTGATATGCCTGATCGCTGCCTTGGACCTCTGACATTTGCGATCGCCAATATGAGGGATTGCTGGAACCTCTGATCTCTGATATCAGTGATCGATTATCATTGGTTTTCTCTTCCCTCCCTTGCTGCTGCTTTCAGAAAACTCTGATTGCGATATGTGATATGCTCCCAGACCTCCGATATGCTCCCAAACCTCCGATATGCTCTTCTCCCTTATTTTCAAATGCAACAAAACCCCTGAACTTCAGCATGCCATATCTTCTAATTCCGTGTTCCATTTGAGGAGTTCCATATACCATTGGAAAGATTATTCTGAGAATTAACCAATGGAGGGGGTCTGATTTATCTTTGAGAGATTTTGTGGCTTGGAAGGTGGCTGCAAAAGTTTATTCTCTTTTGCACTTTGGGCAACTTGAAAACACTTCTTGCAGTGAGAGACAACATTGGCTCCAACTGGAGATAGTGCCTTGCTGGCAAGGTGCTGAGAACTCGCAGATTAGTAGCCTTCACCATTGGGCATGGAGTTAAAAATATAATGAAATTGTACAACCATAAAATCACCATGAAAATTTCTTTGCAGGGAGTCCTTTCCTCATCAAACTGAAATGCAGAAAAATAAATTTACTAACTGGAAAGTAAATGCTTAGATAATGAGCTTATTTATATACAACTTCTACCTATGTACATGGATCAATTCACCTGAGTGAGTTCAACCCCCCAATGGATCCTGGCCAGCATTTGGGTCCTGGACCTAATACTTCCTTGTTGCTGAAATTTAAAAATTAAAATAAGCATGCACCATGAAAACTATGCAAATAAAAAGCTTGATGCATACTCTAGAAAAAACCTTTGATGCTGACCAAAGAATGTGCTCATGTAATTAGCTACAGGATCATAGAATTGACAAGGAAAATTTGTAGCTTCCTTATTTTCATAAATAGTTTGTTGACCAATATCTTCTTGGTTAGGGCAACCACAAATACTATTTAGCTCCTCAGTGTTAGATTTTTCAAGAAAATCTTGTTGCTGGAAGCCTTCTGCCCACTTGCTGGTAAACCACTCCCATTGAACATCCACGACCATCTAATCCTCCTTTGATGATATGAGTCATAAATTGGAGGAGGTTCTTTAACTTGTTCTCCAAGTGAAGGATGTGCATGTTGGATTGAAGCCTCTTTTTTGACCTCCTGGTGGGCGTCCTCTTATTATGCAACTTCCCATGATTGGGATTGTTGTGGCTCTGCATCACTCGACTTTCCATCAGATTCATATACATCATAAGAAGGAGAAACATCAAATTCGGCCAAATAAGATCTCTGAGGGTTTGTTTGCAGCTCGATGCTGTTTCCTTTTCCTCTTTCTTGATCATTGGGTGACACTTCTTGATGCGAGCATTTTTTTTCTTGGAGTGGAGCTCTACAAACATCTTCAGCAAGGTCATCAACTTCAGGAATATCTTCATCATAAGGATGTGCACAAAAATCTTCAAATAGAGCATTCAATGGATATAATATTTTGAAATATTGATAGAATGCTATGTGAAAACATTTTAATGAAGATATGTTTCCATGAGGTATTGTTTTGTACCAAATTCTAAAATCGTCTTCTAAAGAGTACATGAACAATTTCATTCGTGCATCTTCAAAAATAATACCCTGTTGTTCCATGTATTCATGAAAATCCTTAAGGTGCTGGTCCGAACTTCTATCTGTGTTTCCATTGAATCTAGGCAAATAGGTATTCCATTCATGAAATGAAGGGACATGATTGGGATAACCAACAATAGAAGAAAAATCCAGTGGGGCAAACTGGTTGGCCATGAATGCAGGAATGGCCATTTTGAAAATACCCTAGGTGAGTGATCTTAGTTTCAAAGGTAGGGCAAGTTTTGCGGCTGATTTAGCATCAAAGGAAGTATGAGGCTGCTTGAAATCCAGGATGATAAAATAGAGATACAGACAGTGGAGTGGCCATGATGTTTACCATAAAATTGAAATAGTGGAGTCGTCAAGGTGAGATATATTCAACCCACACTTCCCTTGCTCACCTAATAGAGGGAATGTAAATAGTTGCCGTACCCAAGGAAAAATATTCTAATCCGTTCCCCGAAAATGGCGCCATAAAGATGTTGTAGCTTTTAATGGTACCTGCAACATGAGTGCTTTGGGAGACATAGAGATCTTCCTAGAGACAACCTCTGTGTTGATTGCAGACCATTTCCTAGGACATCTTAAAGAGAGGAGTGCATGGAAGATTATCAATGGGGGCTATGGGTTCACTCCAGTTGTCACATAGTTTGAAAAAGAGAATAAAGGGGGCTTGGTTCAATCAACTTTCATGAAGGTAGACTCAAGCCCATACATGGATTCAAATGTTTAGGTGGTAAATCAGGCCAACCTCAGAGAGGAATGTTTTGTTATGGTGGCTGACACAGAATAACATGCAACTTAATATTGACGTTGTAGTAAAGGGTAGAGGAGGAAAGAGAGGAGGGAAATCGGTGTGTAGGGTTGATTGCAATGCAGAATCCAAAGCTACAATGTTCCAACAAAAATATGAAAGAGGGAGGAGATGAAAGAGCGAAAGGAGTGGAGCGCTAGTCAGGGTTTTAGGCCATATACTCATGGGCACATTTGTCACCAAAAACTTAAGTAAATTTGTGCACATTATAGGTACTTAAGTAAATCTATAGCTAACACAGGTACTTTCGCTACTTAGTCACAAATACAATAATGAACAAGGGTGAAACCTGCAGCTTCATTACACTATTTCAGAGAAAGAAAAACATAAATGGAATGAGATTTACAGAGGAGTAAACATATTGCACATTGCCATGATTGGAATCACCAAAAAGTTCATTAAACTTCAAAATGAGTCCCATTCACTAGTTTATTTACATTCAACAATCCAAAGCTCAATCCCTCATGAACCAACAATTAGAATGAAATGGAACCAAATAATTTGGACCACTGTAAGTGCAGAATTCTAGAACTTGTATTAAGTATTTCTCCCCCTTTTTTATATAGAGAAGGTGGGGCTTTGAATCAACATTTAAAAAATATCTCAGCCAAGGGCTAGCTGTCGATTGACTAGCTGCCTCAACTTACGATAGCTCTGTTGCCTAAAATGATTTCTAAGGATTTTGTTCCTTTCTTGAAAATAAATAGAAATTACAGAATAATGAAAAGAAAAGGAAAATAGAAAGATGATGGAGGAAGTATCCCTCTATTGTTCCTATGAAGGCCCTTGGTCAGGCCACGCCTCTGCCAGAATGTGTCCCTCTAGCTGCTTAGCTGGTCCCTGTGACTTTTGCCTTAACAGCCTGAATCACCCGTTCTCCAGAGATGAGAGTGGTTCGATTGTGAGTTTTATGTCACGCTACAATAACAGAGGCCATTTGGGTAGTACTTTGTCTTCCCTCTACATGGTCATCCATGTTTAATCGTCAAGTTCTCCTAAGCTTCCATACATTCATTTACTCATAGGAAACGTGCAATGAAGCATTCAAATCCATTTTTGCGGCCCTTGTAGTCCTTGGTTTCTTATTGCAAGAGCTTCTACAAGATTAGCCCATATCAATTTCCACTACTCCATACCTCTATTCAAAGTCTCACCTACCAACCCATCTGCCATTAAAGGTCTGTACGACGCTATCAAAACATTACAACATCAGGACTTTTATTATAGAGGACGTTGCAAACAACAAGTCCCAATGCTCCTCAGCCCCCCTTAAGGTTTACCCCCTTTCTGAATTTCTTCTCATATGACCGGCGGGCTGTGACGTGGTGCTTGGCCAAATATTGAAGGTTGGAAAATCGACGATTTCCTATCAATATCCTTGGTGCATCCTCCTAAAACTTGCGATCGCCGATCATCCTTTGTGCTTATCCCTTAGTTCCTCGGCTCTTTATGTGACCGTGGGCCAACCCCCTTATCGGAGCCCCTTTATCGAAGGTTCGTAATTGGCGATTCCTTTTTGATGCACAACACAACCGCTGATCGCTGATCGTCGATCACCCTCTATGCTTAACCCTAGTTATTTTAGCTCTTTATATGACTCTGGGACAACCCCTACATTGGAGCCCCTTTATCACACTTTCCCATGTGTGCACTATGTTACAAAGCACCGATAAGCATCGACCTCCGATTTGCGATTACCGATGTGATGTCATCACTGCCACATGGCACTTCCTGAGTGGTGACACGTGTCACCTAGATATGCCGTCTTTGGACCTTTGAAAATTCTAGATCTGCATGCCATGTGTCCTCCATACTGCCACATCATGCTGACGTCAGTGCCATTGTGTCTTTACCAGATCCAATAATATTGTTATATACCTAGGGGGGATAATGTGGGGTACCAAGGGAGGTACCCAAGGTAATAATGTAATAATGGGATGGGCCATAGTAATAAATAAGGTGGTTAACCCATATCATGTAAGGGACCACAAGTACTTAGTAATAATGTAATGGGTCCATGGTATTAGTTGGATGGTATGAGGGAACCATAGTAATGATCCATGGTATTGTATGTATGAGGCCTATATAGAGACTAGAGACTCTACATGGAGAGATGTCAAGGAATAGTCAAGGATTATTATATGTACAAGCATATGGCTTGTGGAGTGTTCTCCTTCCCTAAGGAGTGAGTGTATGGTGTTGCCCTACCTTAAGGGTTTGATAATAAAGAAGCATTTCTATCTTATTTCCTGGGTTTATTTCTATTGTCTTATATTTTCATATCAGGGTTATAACAACAACTTTCTCAAATATTGCTATGAATATGAAGAATGTATCAATCTCATAAATATATGAAAATGATTATTATATTAAAAGTAAATTAAGAGGACAATAAAAAAATTCAAAAAAAAAATTCTATAAAAGGGTCATGATGTTATTATTTTATGTCATAGCGATATGGAATTCAATCACTCCACTTATTTCTTCCTAAGTGTATCATACACACTATATTTCATCTTGTCTTAGTGCTAAAAAGAGAAACACAGTGCAATGCATAAACCATTTATTGATTTCACTCTTGATATGGTTGTGAAGGTTAGGCCTTGTTTCTCTTTATTTTCGATATAAACTGATGCCCATTCTAAAGTCAATCCCTATGACTTGTGGATTGTAAACTCCCATGCCATCTTCAAAAGAATTTGTTTTCAATTTCCTCTTATCACTATTGTGATAGGCACAATGTTTGCATTGCTTACATCAAATGGAACACCAACATACTTATCAAAAGCAACAGTTGTAAACATTTGAAGCTAATGTGGCTTAGAGGTAGGCATAAAAAATATATCCTTAACATAACCAAGAGCACCATTCACCAAACCAGCTTCAACCCATAAATTACATGTCAACATAACACGTTTACCATGACACAACAAAACTTCACGGTTCAATTGATCATCATCAGGACCAATGATTTTTGTACGCCTTGAATGCTTAGCAATACATCGTGCAATTGGAGAATCTAATTATTTTAACATATGCTTGTTATGGAAGGATACCAAATTATTTGTTGGAGACATGTGAACTGATGCATTAAATAAATTACTTTCTGTAGGATGAAACTTGATATCAGCCCGTGTCATAAGGAAATCCCAATCTTCAAGAACAAGTTCTGCATTCCTTAGGTTATTGAGGGCCCTAGGACTTTTTTTTTGTTTCTCATTATTCCCTTGCTGGCGAAAGATTGTGTGAAGAGTGACAACAATGTTCAATTTGTTCCACAAGAATTTCCTTTATGTATTACTTGCATATGAAGGATTATCTCTCATAGGAGGTAGCTAACCAAGGTTGCCCACAAGGATGATCGATCTGGCATCAAAAGGAAAATTATTTTTCTCTGTAAATTCTTCTTGTAATCGAGCATCTATTTGCATAAACAAAATTGGCTCTAGAAATTTCATTTCATCAATCAATATATATCTAATATGTCTCATTTATTCTTGGAATACTACTAGTGACTTCCCTTGTGGTGGTTTGATATATTTAATAAGAATTTTTAGAGATAATTCTATTGTTTTTGCATGTATATTGAACGAAAATATTCCTGTTGGGGCAAGAAGAAGCAAAGGGATTCTTCCAGTACTTAACAAATTAGAAAGAGCTTAAAAAATACAATGGATAAAGAAATACTTCCCAGTGCCTGCAGTTCCCTGAAGAATCATAAGAAGAGCTTCACGAATATCATATTAAGTAAAGTGTGTTAAAACAATTTCAAAAGCAAGACATTGTTTCTCCGACAATGAATTTGTAGATGAAAATGTTTTATTTGAAAGGTCAAAAATATCACCCCTTGATTTTCCATTCCTTATAAAATTAACAGCTTCTTCGACAACATCATAAAAAATAGTTGTACTTTCCTAGTTAAATGATATATCAAAGTCCCTTCGACCAAGGGTGTGAAGATTAGAAACATTAGCATGATTTGGTGGAACCATGTGAGAGAAAATATACCATTCTTGAAAATCATCTTCAAGATTCATTTCCTAGTTATCAAAATCACCATATTCTTCATCTTCAATATTGTTGACAATTAATGGATTTCGATCAACATGCCATGCTCGATATCAAAAATTCCTCCAATTTTCAATAATAATTTTAACTAAAAGGCCAATTTCTGTAGGAATGTCACAAAATGGTCTGTACAAGAGCAATTTTGTCTAGCAAAAGGTTTCAAATTCATTTGAAGCCTCACTAGGAATATAATATAGCTGTGGCCAAACCTTAACAATAACATGACCATATCTAGGCTTCCACCGATCTTGTTTATGTTTTCTATCAAATGTCAAAGATCTTGTGGCTTCTATCAAAGATAGATGTTGAAGGAAAGCATATCTTTTCTGATAATGTTGAACAAAAGTATTCTCAGATCAACATTGCAAGACATCCCTTGAGATTTTCCTGAAAACCTTTCTTCCAACATTTAAGTAAACAAATTTCTGACTACAAACAACAATAGGTATCTTACGCAACATATGACATGTTTCTTGTGCTCCAATGTCACGATCAACAATCGTTTCTGCAAGAAACCTTGTATATGCACATAAAGCATGATCCTCAGAGCCAATAGAATTTGAAATTCTAGTTAACATATGATGATAACTTTCAAACCTTTTTTTCTAATTTTGATGCATACTTTGCAATATATTTCAAGATAGCATAGCGAGAAAGAACTGGTTGAAAATCAACATTTGAATGCCACATTGTTAGAAGTTCAATGTTATGTACATTGATCTTGTCATCATTTCTTGTTGGCATCATCTATGAAGAATCTTGATTCATCACAAAGATCCCATAGAGCATTGTATCAACATGTCAGAATAGCACCCTTTTTGTCTAAACCAGAATCTAAAGTAAACTTTATGTGCCTTTGGACATGATTTAACAATAATTCATAATCATTATGAGGATTGTAAGAGAAAATTTGATCACTATTCAATAGGCAAGGGTCATCACTGAGGCTTCGTGGAACCATTATGTTGTGATGATGTATGTCATGTGGATTCATGTAATTACATACTTGTCAAAGAATCTCTTTGCAAGGTTTACATAAGAACCATTTGACCATTCAATTCTTTCCATGTTAGGAACGCCTTCCAACCACATGAAACCATGGATATGTGTTGAACGTCTTTGCTGCCACTCATATCTAAAGAAAATGAAGATATAGTTACTACAAACAATATAAATAGAATCATAATAAAAAATTTGACAAAGCATAGAAAATAAATTCAACCAGACAAACTTGTACAAGATGTTTTTAGCTTTAAGACATTTTTGGATAACTTCCTCTCAAAAAAATATTGAATCTATGGTGCATAAATGTGGCAACAATATGAGGGTATTGGATAACATTTTGTATTTTCATATGATGCTCATTTAAAGGACGAGAATGTGAATGTATGGGCATGAGGTTATGAAACTCTGGCCACTTTGTGTTAGCTGCACTCAAAGTAAAAACTAAAGATGGACATCCCAACTGAGTAATCATTGCAGTCAATTTAGCCTGACACTTAGTCTAGTATGCCCTTGTATGTCTTAAAGAAGAACCGAACCACATAATATGCTCAACCAACTTATTATCTGGTAAATTAGAAAGTTGGTGACACAACTCTTCAATTATTATAGGTGAGTTATCATGTAAATGTTTCTTTGCAAAAACTACAACAACTGCTTGGCTCCAATGTCACATTATCATGTTCAATAGGTAATATCGAAAGTGAGGATGGCTTCCAAATATTGGATCATAGTACCTAAGAAGATGCAATGAATAGTCATTAAATTCAACACTACAAACATGTGGTTGCAACCAATTAGCATCACCAGTGGGGAACAATGTTGGGAATGCCATATCTAATAACCCCTATGTATTATATTCATTCACTGGAGAGGTTCCAATACTAGTCCAATCCATCTCTTGAACATGTGAAGATCCAACATTATCAAGAAATGTTGTAATTTCCTCGACTTCTCTTCGTTCATTTGGTAGGCGAGCAACAAAAGAAGGAAGATGAGAGGGAAAACGATCAACATACAACCCTTATTTATTAGTTGCATTGATCTCAGATTCTTCAATATAACATTCAAAAAATTTAAGCCTGGAGGAGACATCTGTTGATCTTTCGGGTAGAGAATTCACTAAATCATAGTCAATTAAAACATCTCGATAATATTGATCATGTTGCATTTCGAAAATAAATGCAACCATCACTCAAGATCTTTTGACATAACATTCATAATATTTAGACTAAGCAGCATGCCTCCTCATAATTAGAAAGTCAATATCTTCAACATGTCGGGGAAGACTTTGAATAATTGTAGAAATATCTTAAGGGAAGCTAATTGTATGACCACTATAGTTATATTTCTCACCTCAAGAATGTGTCACTTGTAAAATAGGATTAAAATGTGCTATTAACATTTCTTCAACTTGAGTAAGAAATCTTAAAAAATGAGGTTTCTCACTAGGATCCACGTTATTATATCGACAAAAATGATGGGCACCTCTTTCAATCTTACATCTTTTGCAAGCAGGTCCTTCAAAATCTCTCAAAACCTTGATTCCAGGATATGATTCTTAGCGAATGTGGCACATTTGGACAACTGACAATCTATCTAGATTTGCTCGAAATATTTTATGCATTGCAATTGTGTTTGCATCAAAATGAATATGATCTCTATCAGCCAGACCATGTTGAGAACCATTTGGAAGAGTAAAATTTCTTCTAAAATGTACTTTATCTTCAGGAACATGAGATTCCCTTCCCAAATTTGAAGCATGTGGAATGGATTTATTGCAGGGACTTTCCAAATTTATGGTTTGAATTTCATGAACCTGAGAGGATGTAAAGGTATCTTTGTCATAAAATATTTTAAAATTTAATTTCCAGCTAATTATAAATGAAAAAATGAAACAAAAAAATCAAATTCATTTAAAATTTACATTTGTTTCTTGATGTAGATGAGGGTTATGAGATGATTTCTCTTTGCTTCTAACATCAATGGATGGAACATTTGGGGATTTATTTTCTATTCCTCTATTAAAATGAGTTCTTTCCTATTTCAACAAAATAAAATACATTATAAAAATAAAGATTAAAAAATGGAAAACAAATCAAATACATGGAACATCAATATTAGTTTTACAATTTGATGTTTCGGATTCCAATTCTCCAACCTAATTAGATGAAATCGTGCTTTTTCCATAAAAGGTTATAAAATACATTGTCCAACCAACTGTAAATGAAAAATGAGAAAAATATCAAATGAACCCAACATTTACATTTGTTTGGCGATGTGGATGAATGCTATGAGATGGTTCCTCTTCACTTCTACCATCATTAGATGGAACATCTAAGAAGTTAATTTGCATGCCTCTATTAAAATGAGTTTTGTCCTATTCAAAGAAAATAAAATATGCCATAAAATTCAACGTCCAACCAACTAGAAATTCAAAAAATGAAAAGAAAATAAAGAAAATTGAAAATTTACATTAGTTTATCAATTTGATCGTCGAGGATAACACACAGGATGGTTATGACAAGCTTCATCTTCACTCCTCATATTAGTATATGGAACACTTTTGGAATTAATTTCTAGACCTCTAATAAAACAAGTTGTATCCTATTCCAAGTGAAGAAAATAATTTATAGGTTTAGTAAACAAAAGTTTGTAAATAAAGGAATGTAATAAAACAACCACTATTGTAGCAAAATCAAAAATATCATTGCGTTACCTCCATTGTTCCACAGGAAATACTATTAGGGATGACTAGTTCTCTTGGTGGGACCACATTACTTTGAGAAGTGGGATTGGAAGATCTGATGTTTCGAGCAACTGGTTCCAAATTATCAAAAAAATGGGAAATTAAACTATTATCAAAATCATCACACACAATGCCATCACTACCTCCACCATGGATGTTTTGCAACCTTTGACCTTGGTTGAAACATGCAATTGGACACACATAAGGGTTAGGGTGGACATTTGCATCCATGTTATCGATATGATGTTCTTCCTCATTGCAAGATGTTTCTTGAATGTTGTGAACATTTTCGTGAGAGCATCGAACAACAAAATTATACTGATGAGGAGCATATTCTGAGAATGAACTATCAAGAGGAAATGTTCTTTCCATTATATCACCCATAGTACGATACTTACAAGGAATTATAAAATCATTTACAAGAGTGGATTCACTCATTCTTCTATGATATGTAGCTCTCCTATGCTCATTTATGGCATCCTTATTTTGTTGATACCCTAAATGACGACTTTCATTATACTTGTCACGTGATGCTGGTGACAAATTTCATTTTCTTGTACGCTTTCTGGTGCCTTCAGATGAGATGTCTACAATGAATAATAAAATATTCATTATGGAAGCATAAACATGGAACATAGAAAATATCTAATATAAACAAAGACAAAATAATGAAAAAGGCACAAGGTTTTTTTTTGGAAATTGTAAAAAAACATAAAAAAGTGTATATGTTATTTTTTCCAACCATATAAACTTATCAATATGTATAAGGCTTTTTCCAAATGGCTAAAAACAAAAATGAATTTTTTGAAATGGCTAAAAACAGAAATGAAATTTTTCAAATGGCTTAAAAAAGAATTCTAAATTTTCATGTATCATATTAGAATAAAAAAAAAAAACCAATAATATTGGGACACAATAGTGTAAGATTATATGACTTGGAAATATATCTAAAAATTTTGAACTATATACTATCAAAATATAAATGCAAATATTAAAATGTACATAAAGATATAACATTGTTTGAGAGTCAATGACAAAAACTAATACAAATAACATGTATGACATAACTCATAGCAATTATAATTATACAAACAAAGAAAAATGCATAACATCGAGACACATTTACATATAATTAAGAAAACTTTTGGGGAAACGGTATGAAATATTTTACATCAAAAAGATCGATACAAGTATAATTTTAAGGTATTATGATAAAGAGCCAAAGTGTGAATAGAGCCGAAAATGGAAATATTTTCCACAACCATAGAGAGTATATAAAATGAAAATATTTATACAAACTCCTGAGAATACTAATATCCTAAGAATCCATATCCATATCCAATGGTGGAATCTCATCAACAAAATCCATACGGGGAGCCATTGTAAAAACATTTCCATACTTAGTCAAATAATCACAATCCTCCAGCGTTGGGTATCAAAACCTAGAATTTTCTTCATTAGTTGAACTATTAATGTTTGTTGGAAAACAAATGTGAGTCATCATGTCCTATAATAGGAAAGGAACTTCATAGCAATTGCACATAAGAACGCCACCATGGACTATTCGAAATAGAAGATAACCAAGACATTTCTATTTATATCTGTAAAAATTTCTTCCAACGACATCCATATGAAACTCCAATCGTCCTCAAAGTAGTCAATTCTTCAATCAATGCACAGTTGACCAAATTGGAAATGATCTTATTATTCAATTAACCATATAGAAGTGGAGCCATTATTGACATGGCATATCGACTGATCCATGTATATTTCTAACGACATACATTGTATGTCAGTGAATGGAACAAATGAAAAACCCCATTCATTTTTTATTACACCAAACAAGTAGATTGTATACCCGTATTGAGGATAATATTCATACTCGTCCATATAAAGCCAAATAATTTACTTTTATAAAAAACTCCAATCTTAGGGGGTGAAGTGCCACCAAATGGAAGATCAACCCTTTGCCATACCCTATCAATACTACTGCAAACATAAGATTTCGACTGCATTCTGTCATGCATATGTTTTAGAACAATCCAGTCATATATTCTACTGCTTACATTTTCCAATAATGAAAAGAATCCCCAGTCTCCAATTCGTATTGGCTCTATGTTTTTAAACACCTTTGTAAATTCATTCGTTACAAAATAGTCGTGTGTATGGGAGCATTCTATTTGTAAGGGTAAAACCACCAATGGTCCAACAATAGACTCTAGTCTATATCTTGAATCTATGAATCAAAAATGAAAATGAGATATGTTCCCATTCTGATTAGGGTATTCAACAACAAAATAATTGTCTTCACTATTGAGGAAAGGAACCCTAAATCCAAATTCATTCGTAGAGACATGCTTGCAACATAATAAGAAATAAGGGTTTTGCAAAACATTCTTCAATTTCTTATAAACAATGTTAAACTTTATCCCAACCGATAAAGGGAGCCACATGAAGACAATTTCAAGAATTCCAATGGAAGACAACTCCAAATAGCTGGATCCATGATCAAACAATGAAATCACCTAACATAAAAAAATGCATTTGATACCAATGTAGGAATTTACAGGGTAAGTTCATTAGGTAGAACACCAAAGTACACCGCTCAAAAACAAATCATAGATCTATACACCCATATTCTTGACGTGGTTAAAACCCTCAAAGAGGGAAATAGTCCACGGCCTGAGCCAATGCGCCCACTATGGGCAATCTATTAATAAAATAAAGAAAATTTACATAAGCTTCTCTCATGAATGGTCACCTTAGAAATGACTCGCCATGCTCTTTAAATAAAGATTATGGACCAATCAGGTCTTAAGCTATGGATCAAGTGTCGGTAATACCGAGGAGAGAATGAAATGCCAGATCACTTCATGTCTAAAAACATATCATGACCATCGGATTGTAAGTTATAAAAGTACATAATAAAGAAACACAATTTATGTAACTCTACACTAGACCAAGTTATACTTTACTATTTCCTACGTGTTGGAATATACTAACAATCAACAAAACAATTTAATGTTGAATAAAATTAAAAGTAACATATACATAATTTACCATTTAGACATATAGAAAAACTTCACATATACACATTATATAGAATCAAATGAGCAATCATAACATTATTACAACCCCGAACAAATTTCCATAATTTTTTAAACCTAATCTCTATAATCCAAGATTATTAATGTTAGTAAACCTATAATTATGTTTATATTAAGGTCTATGTTTATTATTGATGTTATAATGTTTCTACTAATATATTTATAATATCAATATCAATTTTTCATTTTCAATACAAATAGTAACATTAAACCATTTTTTTAATATTAAAAAACCTAAACTTCAAAACCTAATGTTATAAATTAACACAATGCTACATGAACCAAATGATATAAAATTATCAAATATTTTAATCCTAACATCAATGAACCTAAAT